>JACVVK020000056.1:1347500-1392500 GCA_018292915.2 Batillaria attramentaria
TCCGTTTATGTCGGCCAGTTCCTTGGATTCGAAGCTGAAGGACATGGTCTTTTCCTGTCCTTCCTCTTCGTCTGTCTCCCCCTTCAGTTTTACTGTCACGCTGGTTGTCTCCCCTGGCTTGACGTCACTGAAACAAGGGCAGAGAATCGTGACCCCATGGAGAAAGTACTACGCGCAGACGACAAGGTTTTAACAGCAGTGACTTTCAAGTGGTGTCTGTTTCAGTGGAGAGCTCAACTTGACTGCCTTAACATGTTGAAAACATGACATTTACTAGGTTGAAAGATTGAACTATTTGCACGGTACCGGTTGTTCTTTTTTTTTTGTGCTGCCCCAAACTCTTTGCCAACCACAGTGGTGTTCCTCCCAGGTCATGGGTGGAATCCACTGAGGGCTCGAAAGCTGGGGCAGTTTTTATTATCCATGGTGATGGAGATGAGGATGACGGTAAGATGATGCTATGGAGGTCCGTGTAGTTTGGGACTGCGGGACAAGGCCGCATTCAACGCTTCCTGTCATAAGTTATCCCGGCGTTCACCAGGCCCGGGAACCAAATAATGTCACGGCAAACTCGTGCTCTAGTTTTATAAGGGTCCCCGAAGCGCTGACAACTCTGCAACTGTGACAGAGTTGCCTGGATTATGCACAGTCGAAGAAGTCGCATTTAAAAAAACGCAATCTTTGCAGCTTTTTGCTGAGATTGCAGACCTTTAAAGACAGGGAGAAAGCCGTAAGCGTTAGCTGGACGTACCTGAGTTTTGCAATGAAGGAGCCATAGAACGACTGGAAGCGTGGGTCTTCACCCGCCAGGGTCAAAAGGCCACCCATCTGAAACTCGACCTTGGTCAAGGTCGTTTCCGGTAGCGGATTGGTGAAGCTGGCGGTCACGGTGACTGGTTCCCCAGACTTGGCCTTCTCTGGGCCCTGAGTAAAGCATCATCATTGAGTAGATGAGTAATGCTGAGTTAGTATATTTTGCACCCTTGGTTCCGTATTGGGCGAGGAGCCGGGGTGGCCGAATGGTAGAGCATTGGACTTCCAATGCTCGGGTCGCGAGTTCGAATCGAATCCCGGCTGGGACCAAATATTTGTGCTGGCTTTTTCATGGTTGCCTCGTCTTTGATATCACTCGTATAGAGTATGTCGAGCGTACAGGGTGGGTGGGTGGGTGGGTGTTTGGAGCTTAACGTCCTTCTCCACCACATATGGGTGATATCAAAGACGGGGCAACTAGAAACAGACCAGCACAAATATTTGGACCCCGCCGGCATTCGAACTTACGACCCCGAGCATTGAGCGTCCAACGCTCTGCCATTCGGCCACCCCGGCTCCACACAAATACCTAGTATGTATTTGCACCTACTAACAGGCACACTATACTAACTAAGCATGCGTAGTACGTAGGGCTTTCTATTCCCGTCGGGCATCGGTCATAGGCCAATTCACTTTCGGAATGTCCCGTTACTTTCTTATCATTTTTGCGCCAAAGAGCACACTATTCAAGACAAATGTCCTGGGCCCGCATGTAAAAGTCGGGGTTAGGGGTTTAGCCCCGGGTTAGAGTCTAACATCGAACTAAACTAGCTCTAGGGTTAAATTTTCTGGGTGTTTTTTTTTTTTTTTTTTTTTTTTTGGTTTTAAATCAGGAAGCTGGTCCATTCCAGCAAGGTGCCTATGCCGTTATAGAAGGATTTTTTTTCTTTCTTCGCTTCCTTTTTTAATTTAATTTTGATTTGGGGTTTCTTTTGTCCTAGTCTGTGTTAGGCCCGTAGCCGTGGGTTAAATTAACCTCGAGTTTTACATACGGGCCCTGTGCTTTAAATTTCAGCCAGGACATTTGGTCCGAGTCCAGGTCTCACGGATATGGAACCATGAATAGGTAGTGTTGGTGTTTGCTTGTTTTTTGGTTTTTCTTTGTTGTTGTTGGTGGTGGTGTTTTTTTTTGGGGGGGGGGTTTCTGTTTCGGGTTGTTTTCCTTGGTTTTGCTGTTGTTGTTGTTGTGTTGCTGTTGTTGTTCTGTTTTTCTTTCTTTCTTTCTTTTGCGTGCGTGCGTGCGTGTGAGTGTGTGCGCGTGCGTGCGTGCGTACGCGCGTGTGCGTGCGCGTGTGTGCGTGTGTGTGTGTTTGGGGGGGGGGGGAGAGGGGGGTAGAGCAATTGTTCTTTTGAAGGTGTTTTTGTTAGTAAAGAGTAATAGCTAGGTCGTTGTTATTGTGGCTGTTCTTGTTTTTTTTTTTTTGTTTGTTTGTGTGTTTGTTTGTTTGTTTCTTTGTGACCGCTTCTCCCACTTGCCCCTTTACAGCATTGCATAGAGCATATCAGTAGATACGCAGGTGTGTGTGTGTGTGTGTGTGTGTGTGTGTGTGTGTGTGTGTGTGTGTGTGTGTGTGTGTGTGTGTGTGTGCGTGTGTACGTGCTTGCTTACAGTGCGTGTTTGCAGTGCGTGTGCGTGTGCGAGCGCGTGTGTCTGGGGGAAAAGCCTCAGTGTAGACTGGGACTTTCCCCATGTGCATACTTCACTTCAACACTCACCTTAATGTCCATAGGAGGCATGGCCAGACGGAAAGGCCGCTGTGTGCTGTAAGGCATGTTGCTGTCGATGTCCCGCGCGCATGCGTAGACGTGGAACTGGGTCATTGGACTACTCCCGGCGCCTTTCTTCAAGTAGTCGCTGGGAAGCGTTTTCAGTTTGAACATTTCCTCTGCGGAAAAAAATAATATCATTGTGTAAGGTTTTGTTGTTGTTGTTGTTTAATTTTGTTTTGTTTGGGTTTTTTTGTTTGTTTTTTTTTTGTTGATTTTTGTTTGCTTGTTTTGTTTTTTTTTCTTGGTGGGTTTTTTTTTTAGTTGTTTTTGTTTTTGTTTGTGTTTTTGTTTTGTTTGTGTTTTGTTTTGGGGTTTTTTGTTGTTGGTTTTTTGTTGTTGTTGTTTTGTTTTGTTCTGAGGGGGGAGGGGGGGCACACACGCACATGTATGAAGTATTCAGCTTTCAACCAACAACAAAATGATGAAATCAGACCAACGTTCTAAATAAAATGCATACCTTGTCCCGGTTTCAAATTGACGACTCTGAATTTCTCGCGAGACACCAGGTCGTCATGCGTGGAGTAGTCCCAGTAGCGTGTCGACCTTGACGTCATCGACATGACGACGCGCCTGTCCCCCTTGGAGATGTTCTTGACCTTGGCCTCCACAATTAGGTCCTTGCCAATTATAGTGGACTTCCCCTCTAACATCGTCACCTCAAGCGCCTAACAAAGGACACAGCAGTTTTTAGGCAACTGAGATATGAGGAAATTACAGAATCGATATGGAAAAGTTCTTTCTAAAACAGAAACGGGAGATATATCAGAACGCCAAATAAGCAGTTGACAGAAAGATCGCTGGTGGGAAATGCTGCCGTCACCTAGGAAAAGGGTCTAAGCGTTGCGCTAATCCGTGGAGCTAAAGACCGTTTTCAAAATGACGGTATCATGAAATGGTGGAATAACAATAACAAAAATAACATGAAAGGGTGGAAAGGTGGGTGGGTGGGTGGGTGGGTGTCTGGGAGTTTTACTTTCTTTTCCATCAGGCACGGGTGATATCAAAGACGGAGCAACGAGGGAAAAAAGGCCAGCACTAATATTTGGCCCCAGAACGCTCTGCCATTCAGATATCCCGGCTCCACCCCAAAATCAAAGGAAATCAGCACAGGAGATGCAGTGGGATGAGATGGGGTGGTCGTTTGGGAATGTGACTTCTTTTTCTACTACGTATGAGTGATATCAAAGATGGGACAGGAAAAATCCAGGACAAATATATGGCTCCAGCCGGGACTCGTACTACTACCATAAAACAACATCATCAACAACAACAACAACAACAAGGGGGTTGGGTGTCTGGGAGTTTAACGTCCTTTTCCACCAAGTAAGGGTGATACCGGAAAGGGTGGCACCGAGAAAATATTTGACGCATGCTGGGATGTGAACTCACGACCCGAGTACTGAGGGTCCAACGCTCTACCATTCGGCCATCCCGGCTCCCCAATAACAAAAACAACGTACACTACAAGTAATGTGAAGTCACACTGCCGAGGAAACTTCTTCTGAACCTTCATTGTTTCAAAATCAATACATTTCGCAACAATACTCTAAATACAAAAATGATTTAACAAGAAGCGCATGGGGTATGAGTACATACGGCAGTTTTTTTGTACAGAGCCTGCCCATGGCGGGAAAAGCGAACCGCCCTCTTCACGACCTCCCTCTCCTGAGAGGAACCTGCAAAATAAAATTGAAAAAAAGAAGTATATATTATTTTCCCGTCTACTGACATTTCTAGTCTCACAAACTGCTATGAGCTGTTAGGGGAGTGTATAGCATTGAACCACTTGGATACCTCTGGGTGGTGTGGGGTAGTGCGAGGCGGTGTGGGGTAGTGCGAGGAGGTGTGGGGTAGTGCGAGAAATGTGGGGTAGTGCGAGGAGGTGTGGGGTAGTGCGAGAAGGTGTGGGGGTAGTGCGAGGAGGTGTGGGGTAGTGCGAGGAGGTGTGGGATAGTGCGGGGAAGTGTGGGGTAGTGCAATGCGGTGTGGGGTAGTGCGAGGAGGTGTAGGGTCGTGCGAGGAAGTGTGGGGGATTGCGAGGTGGTGTGGGGTAGTGCGAGGAGGTGTGGGATAGTGCGGGGAAGTGTGGGGTAGTGCAATGCGGTGTGGGGTAGTGCGAGGAGGTGTAGGGTCGTGCGAGGAAGTGTGGGGGATTGCGAGGTGGTGTGGGGTAGTGCGAGGAGGTGTGGGATAGTGCGGGGAAGTGTGGGGTAGTGCAATGCGGTGTGGGGTAGTGCGAGGAGGTGTAGGGTCGTGCGAGGAAGTGTGGGGGATTGCGAGGTGGTGTGGGGTAGTGCGAGGAAGTGTTGGGTAGTGCGAGAAGGTGTGGGGGTAATGCGAGGAAATGTGGGGTAGTGCGAGGAAGTGTTGGGTAGTGCAAGAAGGTGTGGTGGTAATGCGAGGAAATGTGGGGTAGTGCGAACAGGTGTGGGGTAGTGCGAGGAAGTGTGGGGTAGTGCGGAGAAGTGTGGGGTAGTGCGAGGTGTGGGGTAGTGCGAGGAAGAGTGATGTAGTGCGAGGAGGTGTGGGGTAGCGCGAGGAAGTGTGGGATAGTGCGAGGAGGTGTGGGGTAGTGCGAGGAGGTGTCGGGTAGTGCGAGGAGGTGTGGGGTAGTACGAGAAGGTGAGGGGTAGTGCGAGGAGGTGTGGGGGTAGTGCGAGGAAGTGCGGGGTAGCGAGGGGAGGTGCGAGCAAGAGTTAACACATTCATAATCACAAAAGAATGAAACGAAAGACGTGTTGTTTTGTTGTTGTTGTTGTTGTTGTTTTGTTTGTATGTTTGTTTGTTTTCGTTGTTGTTCTTTTGTGTCCATAATAAGAGTGCTCCTTTTAAGAAATAGATCTGCCGTGAATAAATTAAGTAGCAAACATCAGATGGACCGCAGGGTGTGACGCAGACCTTGAGGGTCACAGCAAGTGTTCACACCTTTCACGACGTGCGCTGGCGCGGTGCATGTGTGTGTGTGTGTGTGTGTGTGTGTGTGTGTGTGTGTGTGTGTGTGTGTGTGTGTGTGTGTGTGTGTGTGTGTGTGTGTCGGGGGGGGGGGGAGGTGTTAACAATGTTAAATGGATTATCAGCTACACAGCAATGGTAACAAAGGTAAACACCCCCCCCCCCTCCTCCCCCCGACACGTCACGACAGGCGTGAAGACTTGTATGCCTTAGTGGTCGTAGTTCACCAGGCGTCGCTAATCAAGTTATTTCACGACAAATCGCCGATAAGTTAAAAGGCGCACATCCATTACAAATACCAAAAAATACCCCACGTCTTCTGTTTCATTATTTCGGATTTTTCTTTGTTTGTTTGTTTGTTGTTGTTGTTTTTGTTTTTGCTTTTTGTTGTTGTTTTTTTCCTCATCCTACACTTCCTTGCACTATTTGGACGGACCGTTCTCCACTTATCATTTCGAGTGTACAGCCTCACGTAGTCTACATAAAACAGGCGATTTGCCTTCTATCAGCAAGGCATTGGTGCTAGTATGTGTATCCAGCGAGGTATACTATTTGTAAATAAAGTTACTGACCCTCCGGAAACTTGTAGAGATCCGTGACGTCCAGTCTGACCTTGGGGTCGTCACGGTTCATGAATCCCAAATGGCGGAAGCCGAGGGTGGGTTTACCATCCGGGTACTTGGTGCTCAGCTTGTTGCCCACGCTGCATAACACATGTGAAGTGGAGAGTATGATAATTCACTTTCTTTCATTCACTGGTTGGCTGACTGCCTGCCTCCCTGCCTGCCTGCCTGACTGCCTGACTGACTGACGGGTTCATTGATTGGATTGATTGATTGATTGATTGATTGATTGATTGATTGATAATAATAATTCATTTGAGTGTGATGCCTGACCCTCATTAGAAGCTCCAGGCGCCATTACAACAGGAGGTACATGTAAAAACAAAATTGACATTCACGTCAGCATTTCGAGGCACACACACACACACACACACACACACACACACACACACACACACACACACACACACACACACACACACACACACGCACGCACGCACGCACGCACGCCTACCTGTGCAAAATTCTGTAACTACAGTAAGACCATGATTGACTGATTAAGTGGTTGGTCGGTTCATTGATTGATCGATTGATTGATTGATTCGCTGGCTGGTAGGTTTATTGGCTGGCTGGAGGGATGGATGGATGGATTCGCTGCCTGGTAGGTTTATTGGATGGATGGATGGATGGATGGATGGATGGATGGATGGATGGATGGATGGATGGATGGATGGATGGATGGATTCGCTGCCTGGTAGGTTTATTGGATGGATGGATGGATGGATGGATGGATGGATGGATGGATGGATGGATGGATGGATGGATTCGCTGGCTGGTAGGTTTATTGGCTGGCTGGCTGGCTGGCTGGCTGGCTGGCTGGATGGATGGATGGATGGATGGATGGATTGGATTGGAAACACGATAATGCTGTCGCATACACTGATGTTTCCTGATGACCATTTACAACGCGGAGGTAGTTACCTCTTAAAAAGCCCATGCAAAATTCGCAATGTTACTTGAAATCTTCGAATAACTAGAAGCCACTTTAAGTCACTATTATGCAGTACACAGCACTCTCTGGCCTATTGGAAAAGGCCCACGTCTTTCATAATAGTGGCTTTGAGGTGGCTCCTACTGGCATGCAGTGGCTTGTTCCTTTTAAACAGTCTTATCGTATAACTGTCAGGGGATGGTCGGGCTCAGGCCTCAAGACTGTCCTCATGAACGTTCCGGTGCTTATCTTAAAGATCTAAGCTCTCAACAAAATGCTTTCCGAAGTATGTGAAAATTTTACAGAGTCGACCGTGCAAGCACAGTCAGCTCTGTCACAGTTGCAGAGTTTTCAGCGTCCCTGAAACCCCAATAAAAGCCAAGGGCAGTCTGATTTCACAGCTCAACTTGCGTTTTGACACTAAGCGAGAAAGATCGTGCAGCACTCAACATCCGCTAGACACTGTCGCGATGTATCACGCTCACTGACCAAAAGCCAAATAATGCCCAACTCGTGCTCTGGTTTTATAAGGGTCCCCGAAGCGCTGAAAACTCTGCAACTGTGACAGATTTGCCTGCATTATGCACAGTCGAAGGAGTCGAATTTTTTTTTTTTTTTTTAACCGCAATGTTTGTGGCTTTTTACTGAGATTGCAGATCTTTAAGAAGGAGACAGAGAAAGGAGTGAAAGCAGCTTCATGGATTTACCGCTTGTGGTCGATCGAAGAATACTTCGTGTACTCAGCCTCTTCAGGGTCCACCACCCAGTGGACGACCTCAGCGTTGACCTCGGAGAAGACGAATCCCGTGTCATACCCGATGTGGATCTCTCCCTTCTTCACGGCCGCCAAGGGGCACGGGCCGCACTGGAACATGCCTGAAGAGTGGAAAATGTTTCTATACAACACCATGGACAATGTGTGAATAGAGCATGTGACTAGTTCGAGTGGGTTACGGCGAAAAGCACCACGAGACGGTTCAATTTTTGGCGTAGCTACCGAGCCTCCGGCGTTTTGCTGTTTCTTTGTTTTGTCTCCCAAAATGCAGTCATTTTTCTAGGTGGGATGAAAAAGTGAGAAAGTCACCTTACCAAGACTCTGTTCCTGTGGTGTGGCATCGATACAGTGCCAGCCATCATAACCCTTTGGGAGGTCGGGACGCAGCAGCCACACCTCATTCCACACGTGGAAGTTCCTAGAGAAAGACGAGCAACGTATGGATGTTCTTATGCATGTTCTAGTTCTTAGAGTAGTGAATTGTTTTATTTCTTAGCGATTTGTCATTTAAGGCTGTATGTAGAGTTTCTTTCTTCTTAATAGCATTTGTTACATTATTTTAGAGCCCGCCCGAACATTTAATTGCCCCATGAGGGATAAAATAAAGTAATTTGAACTTTGAACACACACACACACACACACACACACACACACACACACACACACACACAGAGTACAACATGGACATCCAGACACTTACCATGTACACACATGGGGGGGGGGGGGGACGAACAAGTACTTCCGTACGTTTGATGGCCTAATTCAATTCAATTCGGTTCGATTCAATGTCACTTTAATATTGTCCCATGTATGGGAAAGGTACTGTTGAGTTATACATTTGATTCACGTTTGGTGTGCTTCGTTTTAACGCACATCTGATCTGTCAGTCCGATTGTTTTTTAGCCATCCGATATCACACTGCAGCACCCGTATTAAATGGGTCAACCAAAAAAAAAAAAAATAAATAAATAAACGCTACTTAATCTTTGTGGCGGTGGTCTCATAGGTAGCGCTACTGAATGTCCGTGACCGCTGTCACTCCAATGAAGTGTGGGTTCGAGCCCTGGTCGACCTTGTGAAACGTGATACCGGTTTTTCCTGGCTACCGGGCTGCTCATCGGGGGTTTCTCTTCGGGTTATCCGGCTATTTCCTCCCCAAGCAACATTAAAAATTGGATAGGTATTGGGTGGCGCTGCACCACGGCGACGCGCTTCCTCCGAATTTCCCAAACGGACAGTGAAGTAGTTTTTTAAAAAAATTAATCATGCTTAACCATAAGCTGTTGCCGCATCATTATCTTGCTGGTCGTGTGTGTGTGTGTGTGTGTGTGTGTGTGTGTGTGTGTGTGTGTGTGTGTGTGTGTGTGTGTGTGTGTGCCGGGGGCAGCGGAGGCCGTGTATGATGCTGTACATTATGTGTTTTATAGTTAAATGTACGTGTGGATGAATGTTGCGCGTGCGTGTTGACTGTAAGGCGCCCTGAGCTCCTGCGGGAGGGAGGGGGTCGCTTAAATACCCATTCTTCTTCTTATTATTATTAAATCAACCGTCTGTTAACCCACCAGATGGAATCCCTGCTCATGGACCGGAGTTCGTCGTCTGTCACGGTAAAGTACTTGTCGATAGTGCACGTGTTGTCCGTGTCATGAGCGGAGTTGAAGTTGGTGACACTGCGGCAAGGTAGACCCAGGGCGCGACACACTGCACACAAACACACACGGACAGAATAACACCTCTTGCTGTGTTTACTAACTACAAACTGAGGGGCCGCAGATACCCTGGCCTCGCCGTCTTCCGCGAAGCGACGCTTACTGCAGACACACTAAAACGACGTATTTACAGTAAGCTAGCGCGTTATTTAATCAACTTTGGTATAAACGTAAGACGTAAACTACCCCAGCTGCTGAACGTGACTCACAGGCGCGATGAAACCCATCGTTCACGGTGATATCCACCTTGAATATTTGAACAGAAGTCGTAAAGCCGGCTCTTAACTGGGCACTGCGGAGCGCCACAGTGCTGTCCACAGTTGTGACACAGTTGTGATTTTGGGGGTTTCCGCCGCTGTGGCGTCATCACAGTAACCTCGATTTCAAATAGCCACAACTGTGATTGTGGTTTCCACAACAGATTCTGATTGGCGGTACTACGTCACTCGGCGCGCAAACATGGCGGACAGTGCATCTTCAATCGGTTTGTCACCGAGCACAGCTGTGTTCAGTTTTGTAGTTAGTAGACACACCGAGCGCAACGACTGTGATGTGCACATGTGTGTTTCGCGCGCCGTGCCCAGTTAAGAGCAGGCTTTAAAAAAAAGTTGCGGCCGCCAGCGAGACGTAGAAAGGAACCAATCAAAATGGTCAAAATGGTGAGGTTTTTGAATAGACAAAGCTGTGATAAGATAAAATCAGAGTACTTTATTGATCCCTCGTGGGAAAATTACGTATCTGCTCAAACGTACAGCAACAATAGATTAAAATTTTGCGCACACACACACACACACACACACACACACACACACACACACACACACACACACAAATGTCAAACATCCATCCACCTCATTCTCCACGCCTTGAAACTCTGACCGTTGACCTACATACATAATTATTCAGTCCTAGGCAGCCGCGTGACCTACCAGCCGTGAGCACGTGCGAAAAGACCCAGCACTGGCCGAACTTGACAGGCTGTCCAGTGTCGGCGAACTGCCGCAAGATGGCGGTGCTGGTCTTCCAGATCCAGGGAGCTTTCCCGTCGTCATAATTGTCAGACCAGTTCCCCACCAACACTCCGGAATCATCCGGGCTGTTCACCTGCGGGGTGCAATACAAAACGCTTAACTCCTAAACGCCCACGTAAATAATACACGCAATTTTAATTGAAATCTTTACTCACTAGAAGCCACGTGCAGACACTATTACGCAGTCTGCAGCGGTCTCGCGCCTAGCCGGAAGGCCCACGCCTTGCATAATAGTGGCTAGACCCGCATACAAGTAAACACACAACAAACTATTTCATAATTTTTTTTTAAATATACGCATGAGAAAAATTGGGTAAAACAAACAGACTTGACCAGTAAAATTACTTAAAATCAAGAGTAAATCACATACATTCAATTTACTATCACAGCGAGCACTCACTGGTACACTCACACCGGCATTCCCTCCGTACATTCACTCGCTCGGCTCTTTCTCTCTCCTCAATCAGGGGCCCCCGGGATGGCCGAATGGTAGAGCGTTGGACTTCTAATGCTCGGTTCGTGAGTTCGTATCCCGGCTGGGGCCAAATATTTGTGCTGGCTTTTTCATCGTTGCCCCGTCTTTGATATCACCCGTATGTGGTGGAAAAGGACGTTAATCCCCCAAACACCCACACCCACCCACCCTCTCCTCAATCCCCACACTCAGCATGCAACACGCTATACAGGGCAAGACTTTTTGGCTACTGGGTCACAGGCACTCACTGCACGTGTCAAGGCACGTGACACCTTGACGGGGTCCGCCATTGCAGGTGTCATCTTGAAGCCAAATGCCATTCTCAGCAAGCTGAATGAGATCTGTAAGATGCCTTCTTCAAACTGGAACACAACAATAACGGTGGATGATGGTTTTGTTGTTATTGGGGTTTTTTGTTTGGTTGGTTGGTTGGTTGGTTGGCTGGTTTGTTTGTTAGACTTGTTGGGGTTTTGTTGTTGTTGTTTTGTTGTTGTTGTTATTGTTGTTGTTATGGTTGTTGTTTGTTTTTTTGGTCTGTTTGCATTTAGCTTTTGTTTAGTTTGGGTTTGGGTTTGGTCTTTTTGTTGTTGTGTTTTTGTTTTGTTTTATGGTTTGTTGTCTAAAAAAGGTTTGTTTGTTTGTTTGTTTGTTTGTTTGTTTGTTTGTTTGTTTGTTTGTTTGTTTGTTTGTTCGTTTGTTTCCAGTCAGGAATCAAACTTACGACTTCAAGCTCTCTACAATAATAATAATAATAATAATGAGGATTTCTATAGCGCCTAATCTCCGGAGCCGGGCCTCTAGGCGCTTTACAAATGTATAAAAAGGTGATAAATAAACACATAACTGAGTAATAGATAAATAATCAACTAAATAAATGCGAATAAAAAGCGTACATACATAGATACATACACTACATACATGTACAATGTACCCACTCGGTTAGGCCGGTTACCCGAAGCAAGATTAATACACCCTGCGCCCCCTCCTTCACTCCCCCCCCCCCACACACACACACACACACACTCTAAAAACGGCACAAAAGATTTTTTTAAACGTCAACCTAACATATTATCTCTGTGTGTGACTGAAAAACTGAAGCTTTGCCAAAGACAGATTTTCTCCTACCTGACCATACGACCAAGTGAAGGAGCTCATGTTACTTGCGGTCCCCACAAACACCGTGCCTGACTCGTTCAGGATGTACTCCTTCAGCAACTCCTTGTCCTCGGTGAAGTGCACACTGTCCGCTGGAAATCAAACAAATCATTGTCCACACGTCTATTCTAAAGAGGGGCTTACACAAAGGGCAGAAGACAGGTGGGGTGGGTGGGTGTTTAGGAGTTTTACGTTCTTTTCCACCACGTATGGGTGATATCAAAGACGGAGCAACGAGAAAAAGGCCAGCACAAATAGAGCAGAAGACAGCTTAAAGCGCTAAAGTCGTCTGAAAAGGGGTTCTAAGTGCCACAGATTTTATATGGATTTTTCTCCCGATGAATATAGCACACAAGACTACGCTGAGCATGTTCTTCCATTTACATTTTATTTCGAATAAGGAATAGCGTTCCGATGATTGAGTAACTTTGTAAGAATTTTTGCGATATATAAGTACAATTCATTATTATTACAATTCATTAACTGGTTTCGTATTTATGTGTTTCTGTATCGGTGTCAATGACAATGACGACAGGCTACTATAAAATTAGCATCCACCACTCACCCTAGCCCACAGCAATAAACCACTCACACTTGGACCACGGAGTAGAGACGATTGTGATGGGCTTGAGCTTGTTACAACATGTGTTTCTGTATCGGTTTCAATAACAATGACAGCAGGTTACTACAAAATTAACATTGTGTATTCAACCACTCACCCTTGGACCACGGATTAAAGAGGATCGCGATGGGCTTGGGGTAGATCATGACGAAGTCCTCCTTGCTGCCCACCAAGGTCGTCTTCACCTTGAGCTCCCACTCTCCAACCACGGCGTCCCCCGGGATGTAGACGGCGACCCTCAGTTTCTGGTCGTCATGCTCTCGGCCCACCATCCGCGCCATCCAGTCCTCGTCCGTCTCTGGGTTATAACGCACCCAGCGGTCTTCGTCCAAGGTGAAGGTCACCTGAAGGTTCTTGGCAGGGCTCTCTGTACCTGCTACATGTTTTTTTTTTTTTAAAGAGAGAAAAAAAAACCCTCTTGAGACAACTGTTGTTGAACGAGGCGCTAACTGTCGAGTATTGTCAAGATTCTTTCTAAAATCTTGATAACTCGTGAAAGCCCATGCAAAAATCGTATTTTATATTTAAAATCTTCAGATCACTAGAAGCCATTTCAAGTCACTATTACACATTACATTTCATTATTCTGCAATCTGCAGGGTCTCGGACTTGGCGGGGAAGGCCGCCGTCTTGCGTAATAGTGGCTTGAAGTGGCTGCTACTGGTGTACAAGTGGCTTGGTCTTTAAACCAGTCTTATCATACAGCGGGCAGGGGGGTGGTTGGGCTCGGGGGTCTTTAAGAGATAATAACAACTTTCTTTACAATAAACTTTGTACTGCAAACCAAATGGCCTGGTGTACAGCTTAGAAATGTTTGAACAGTAAGCATACCTCTCACGCTGACGGCTTATGGCAATCTGCGCAATACATGTACAACACATCAGGGCAGGCATGTAAAAGTCGAGGTTAGGGATTTTAGCCCAGGGTTAGAGTCTAACCTCGAACTAAACTAGCTCTAGGGTTAAATTTTCTTTCTTTTTTTTTTTTTTCTTTTTTTCTTTTTTTGTTTAACCAGGAAGCGGGTCCATTCCACCATGCTGCCAAAGACGTTAGAGAAGGATTTTTGCTACCTTTCTTCGCTTCCTTTTTTTTTTTTTTTTTTTACTGAATTTTGTTTTGGGGTTTCTTTTGTCCTAGTCTGGGTTAGCTCCGTAGCCGTGGGTTATAGTAACCTCGAGTTTTACGTACGGGCCCAGTTTTCACGCGGATGTTCACGAAGCAAATAACACTTCGAACAACCAGTAAAATAAAGACTTACCAGCCTCAAAGATAAAGTGAAGGTCATCTTTCTTGCGAAGGTATCTCCTGTTGAAGGTTAAGGTGATGTGAAACACTTCACCCCTGCGAAGGACAGGCTGGCCGTCCTTGCCCTTGACACAGTGGTACTGCGACGTGTGATGTTTTTTAGCGTTCTCTTTGATGTTGAAGTCAATGTTCTGGACAGTGAGAACGTCCAGCTTCTTCTTTTGGGCGTCAGAGGCCCGCTGATTGTCTGGTGGATAGACATGTTAAAGGCACAGTGACACTGACACTGACACTGACACTGAAACTGGCAATGACAATGACAATGACAGTGACAGTGACATTCACAGTGGCAATAACACTGACACTGGCATTGACACTGACACTGATGAGGACAATGACACTGACAATGACATTAACAAAGACACTGGTGACTAAGTCTTAACCACTAGACCACCGACCGCTCCGATAGCTATGTGAATGCAGACAGGCATGAAAACTCCACGCAGCCACTTACCTTCTCTCTTCAGTTTTTCTTTCTCTTCCTTCTCCAGGGCGGCGGCTCGCTCTGGGTTGGCTGCCCTCATCAGGACAGCGTCTCTCGCGAGTGGTCGTTCTGACTCTCTCGGTGCGCCATACACGTGCGTGGTGCGACGCCCCGGGTTCGGATCCTCGGATGCCATGGATGTGATGTAAGGTCTGCTGAAACAGTATTTCGAAATAAAATCATTGGGTTCTTGTCAGGGGATTTGGTCTTGTGGTTAAGGCATTTTATTTCGGATACTAAGCTGCCTGGTTCGAGTTCGGTGGGCAGGAATTTGGTGGGATTTTTTCCCCCCGTACCAAGTCGAGTCAAAATCACGCGCAGACTCTTTTACTGTGCCTGTCTCGTCTTTGTGTACACACACACACACACACAAATATCAAGGGTGCACACTGAAGATCCCATACCATACGGGAAGGGCCGCGAAATTTAAAAACAACAACAACAACAAAACAATCAGACGCTGTGCATGGAGGGAAAGGGAGATAACACACAAGGTGACGCTGTATTATGGCCACGTCTTCCCCCAGGGAAAACAATCCGATTTTTTCTTATTATGGGACTACAGAAATGCGAGTGAACACAATACAATACAGTATGAGAATGTGATAAAAGAGTCGCGGGGAAATCTCTTGTCGTGAGTATGTCGCGGGTGTAGATGAGCAACACTTCACGGCCCGTGCAGGTATAACTGGGTCATCGGAGTTTGGTTCCCACCACCACCACCCCAACACCCCCCCCCCCCCACACACACACACACACACGCCAACAACCCACCCCAGACAGATTCAGGAGAGGCCACTGCAAAGTAATCTGATTCTGAAAACCTCATTTGGAATTCAAGCGCAAATGTAACCTTGCAAGCACGCGCTCCTTCAACACAACGTGAATCTCTCTCTCTCTCTCTCTCTCTCTCTCTCTCTCCTCTCTCTCTCTCTCGATGTTTAGAACAAGTCCATAATTATTCCATAACAGAAAAATATGCGAAAATCAATATCAGCACCTACCGGGATGCACAACCAGTGTTGGTCATAAAAGTCTTACAAATACGACTCCGCGCCGCTGTGTCCGTGAATGAGCGACTGATCTGTTTACTACAGACACATCATATAGGTGAAACGTCTTCCTTGTCTGTACAGCGGAATTTCAAGCATGTACGCAGTTTCTCAGAAAGTGCATGTTTCGAATGGATTCGTCATGCAGGTGTGACGGCAACTTTACTCACCGCTTCGTAGAAATGGGTTTTTTTGTCTCTATTGTTCGGGTATTGGGGTGACAGCATCCACAGGTGAGGTTGGCTGGTTGGTTAGTTGGGTTTAACGTCCCACGCTGCAAGTTATTGGAGGAGAGGGGCGGGGGAGGGCAGCTGCCGTAACTTAACAGTCCAGCTGACCACTATTCAATCCAGTCAGACCGCCAGGTCGGCCACGTTTTGCTGTAGCCTAGACTGGCGTGGACAAGTTACACACAGGGAAGTGTAAACACAATGGAAAGTATGTCGCGAAACGTTACTGGGGCATTTCTTTTTTCAGGGTTGCCGTTCGCTATTTTCTCGTCATGGTTCACTGGTCACCCCCAAGGGTGGAGGCTTAGAGATGACAGACAAATAATAAAAAAGACGTAAAGTCTCAACTCGTATGACAGGCATACAACAGTGTGTGGGAAACTTTTCATCGAATGCGCTAACTCTGTGCATTAGAATCAGTCACTTGGGTCACTTCGGTTTCTCTCCAGGTTATCCGGCTTTCCTCTCCCAGAAAAATTGTTTTTTGTTTTTTTTTTTTAAAGGAAGGATAGGTATTGGGTGGCGCTACACCGCGGCGACGCGCTTCCTCCGGGGGAAGCAGCCCGAATTTCCCGAAAGGGACAATTAAGTGGTTACACACACACACACACACACACACACACACACACACACACACACACACACACACACACACACACACACACACACAATGTAGCGTCTGAGACCATTATGATGACTCTGGCCGGCGTATTAGTTGCTGTGGAAGTATACCCTCAAACCCCGGAACACATTCTGCAGTCCTGCCCCCTTCCTTTTCAAAGAAGAAAGGACACAACACTGGCCGAACGGAGCCACACTGGCAGAGAAACTTTGGGGCAGCAAAACAGACCTCTTGAAGACCACTGCTTATATAAAGACCACAAACCTAATCATCTGAAGAAGAAGATTGACTGGCTCGGAGTGCATTTATTTTTACCGCTAGTTAAGCGCGCAAAGTCTGACTGTCCCCTAACCGTTTCGGCATGACTCGCGACCTTCACCCGGGACGCTTAAAGTAGGTAATTCGAGCAGGGCAGTCTTTCAATAGCGGATGCACTTTTTGGGGGCTCAATTGCTACGTTAGCTGTCACCCGCCGCGACACGATTGCACAACATCTGTTCAGAATAATTATACGTCTGTGCAAGACACGGCAGATGTAGCGTAAAATAATTAGTGTGCACACTGGGATAATTTCAAGAAATTTAATTTGTGAATGATTACGTCTGTTGGTGTCTACGTCAAGATACTGCTTAGGGCATTTCAGTTCTTTGTTAGTGACTGCTAGCTTTCATGGCAGCCTTGACAGACATTCACTATTGTGAAGTCAAGGTCATGTATGCGACTAAGGCGGTAACACCCCCACCCCCACCTCTCTCTCTCTCTCTCTCTCTCTCTGTGGGTGTGGGTAGGTGTGTGTGTCGGGGTGTCAGTGTGTGTGTGTGTGGGGGGGGGGGATGGGTGGGGGAGGGGGGCGTTGGAGGGAGCGTGGGTTGAGGCAGGAGGAGGGGGTTGGCCACCGTAACTCTCTCTCTCTCTCTCTCTCTCAATGCTCGGGTCCGTCGTGAGTTCGAACCCCGCCGGCTGGGGCCAAATATTTGTGCTGGCCTTTTTTCTCGTTGCCCCGTCTTTGATATCACCCTTATGTGGTGGAAAAGGACGTTAAACTCCCAAACACCCACCCACCCCACCCTCTCTCTCTCTCTCTCTCTCTCTCACACACACACACACACACACACACACACACACACACACACACACACACACACACACACACACACACACACAGGCGCACACTGACACGCACTACTGAATTTGAAGTTTCTCCTCGAACTTGAATTAGTTCTTGTCAGTGCCCCTGCTACTGCTACTGCTATTGCTACTCAGGGCTAGGCAGTCAGCCGGCGTGCGGCGCATTCCCCGGCAGTGGCTCCCGGATCATACTTATTGTCGGTTCATCGCCACACCCGGATAGAACAGGTCATAGTCAACATCTGAGGGGGGGTGGGGGTCACTTTGACTCTCTCCGGCAGTCAAATCAAGGTCAGAGGGTCATTTTGTAAAATCAAAAGGCCCGGTCAGACCCAAGTAAAAATCTTGGTTCGACCATCGGAGCCATTGTTCACCAGATTGTCGGAGACGACATGTGCTTTATGAATCGAAAAACCGGCCCAGCACTATGCCACATAATTCTCTGTTGTTTCTAATTCCATAGACCGTCTGACGTGTGTTGCTTTACTTTCGGTTTTCAAGTCTTGAAAACTGCTGGCGTCACAATAACACCACAGCCCCAAAATATCTGCGTCTGATCAGTTCTGAAAGTTCTGCGTAAAGGACGCACATGTGTACGTAATAAGGAACACCGTGACTGAAAGGCAAGCGAAGCATTTCCCTGTGCCGTCTGCGAGGACGACTGATGTGTTTTGCCTTCGCCCACACTGGCAACAGCCGGTCTGTGAATACGGTGTACACCGCCGAGCGGGGCCAGTTATTGCAGTGAAATGGTCCCATACAACAGAGACAATATCTAGATTCACTCAGTGTCTCTGCACACGCCGGCAACTGACACTGTGATAACTCGGCATATTGATTCAGTGCACAGAGCAAGGGTACGGATGAACAGGTTGATAGACAGACAGCCAGGCAAAGAGAGACAGCCAGACTGACACCTCGGACAGACAGACATACACTGAGACAGACAGAGTCTGAGAGTCATCGCCGTGCGAATAAAATCAGTGGGGAAAAAAATGAAAAGTTATTTTAACAACAAATCAGCCCCCTACTGAACCGGCGTGCGCAGCTGATTTTCAGTCATAGTTCTACAGACTAAACTGAGAACGAAACAGCACACACACACACACACACACACACACACACACACACACACACACACACACACACATTGTCTCACGCGTTGCTGGAATCAAAGAAACAACAGTGAGAGAGAGAGAGAGAGAGAGGGAGAGAGAGAGCGCCGGAGAGAGAGAAGGAGCAAAAACCAGAACTCACTTGCACACTGCTTATACCTGTACTTTTAGCTGCGCACGACTGAGAGGAGGAAACAACTTGATCGTGTGTACATACCTGAAGTAGCTGCTTCCTTCTGCCTGTGTTCTGCACGCGGCCAACAGTACTCGAACGCCTTTCACTGTCAGCGATGTTTGCTTGCTGATCGCGGCCCTGACAAAGACTGCTGACATCAACTCCTTCGTTGGCTGACGACTCAGTGACGTCAAGTCACTACCGTCTTGTTGTATGCACTATTATAAACACAACAACAGAACCGTTAAATGAAGTAGTGGTAAATTTATCCGGCCAGTAGCTGGTGCACGCACTTCAGCGGCTAGCTACTTGAAACCGGCGGCCCAGATTTCGACATATCCTGCCTGTGCGTGGATGTTATGCTCATCCTGTGTATCGTATGCCTGGCTGGTTGAAATAAACTGCGGCCGCACGCTTGACTGGGTCAGCCGCGGTAAACTTGGCGTTCATCGACCTCGGCCGTATAACTCCCGGTCGGGTCGGGTGACTAGAAAATAGGTCGCTATGAGCAAAGTGCCCTGCTGCACGCAAATGCATAAACAACAACATGTTATGAATGCCTCAGCACCAGGTGGAACGGAGCTGTTTGAACTGAGGTCACGATGACCTAGGAGTAGGAGACTGCGACTGATTTAGACGGGAAAAGCCTGTCATTATGGTTGACAAAATCTGACAAAACAGCGACTTTTCTGCAGAAAAAAAAATCGAGAAGGAAATAAGTACGGTGTTTTCCCGTTGTGCAGAAAAATAGTTCTTCTGCAGACAAAAGAAAATCGTACAGATAAAAACTGATTTTCAGCAGAAAACTCAACAAAACAACCCCCCCCCCCCCCCAAAAAAAAAAAAAACCAAAAAAACCCGGAAATGACAAAGTGAAATAACAGTTTAAAAACCAGCCTTTCCGAGTCTGCAGACTGAAAACACTAGCGAGATCGGCTGTCTGTACTGAAAGCAAGCAATGCATGCTTAATAATAATAATAATAATAATAATAATAATGACAGTACTTATAACGCTATGCTGACTTTGACTTACTTGACTTATGCCTCTTGATTCCGTGGGGAACATCAGTAGGGCCGCAACAACACTCCTCCAACGCACCCGGTTCTGGCTGGTCCTTTTCAGCTCGGTCCACGTCATTCCGGCTTCCTTCATTTCTGCGTCGACACTCCTGCGCCAAGGCTGTTTCGGGCGACCCACTTTCCTCTTACTGACCTTGTGGATTCCAGTCAAGGGTCTGCCTAGTGATGTAGGATGCAGGCTTTCGTAGCGTGTGGCCTATCCAACCCCATTTCCGCTTTTTGATCTCTGTTTCAGTTGGGGTTTGTCCCGTCTAGTTCCATAGATGTTCGTTTGAGACAACCCGGCACTGGCGACCTGGCGCTATACTGTCATTATTATTATTATTATTAGGGGAGCCGGGGGTGGCCGAATGGTAAGAGCGTTGGACTTTCAATGCTCGGGCCGTGAGTTTGAATCCCGGCGGCTGGGGCCAATATTTGTGCTGGCCTTTTTCTCGCTGCCCCGTCTTTGATATCACCCTTATGTGGTGGAAAAGGACGTTAAACTCCCAAGCACCCCCACCCACACACCTCCCCCCCCCCCCATTATTATTATTATTGTTATTAAGCATATGAATTTCTTAGTTGATAACAGTCGGTTCTAAGCGACTAGAAAATAGGTCGCTGTGAGCCTGCATAGTGACTTGCTGCGGGCAAACGCATCAACAACATGTTATGAATGCCTCAGCATCAGATGGCCGGAACGACCCGGAGCTGATTGAACTGAGGTCACAGTGACCTAGGGGACTGCGATTTAGACGAAAAAGCCTATAATTATGGTTGGCAAAATCTGACAAAATAGCAGCTATCAGTCTGCAGAGAGAAAAAAATCGTCAACTGAAGGAAATTAGTTTTAGTTTAGTTTAATCCTCTTTATTCCATGGGGAACATAGGGCTGCAACCACACTCCGCCAGCGCACTCGGTTCTGGGACGCCCTCTTTAGTTCGGCCCACGTCGTTCCGGCGGCCTTGGCTTCAGCGTCCGTACTCCTCCGCCAGGTCTGCTTCGGTCGGCCCACTTTGCGCTTTCCCTGGGGGTTCCAATCAAGGGACTGCCTGGTGACATTTGATGTTGACTTTCGCAGAGTGTGCCCGATCCATCCCCATTTCCTTTTCTTGATCTCCTGCTCAATGGGGACCTGTCTTGTTCCCTCCCAGAGGTCTTGGTTGGTGATCACCAGTGGGTATCTGATGTTGAGAATGTTGCGGAGGCATCTGTTGATGAAGGTTTGCAGCTGAAACTGAAGGAAATAAATACGGTGTTTTCCCGTCGTGCAGAAAAAAAATAGTTCTTCTACAGACAAAAGAAAATCGTACGGATAAAAACTAGATTTCTGCAGAAAACTCAACAACAACAAAATGGAAATGACAAATTGAAATAACAGTTTAAAAAAAACAACCTTCCTGCAGAAAACACTACTTAGCGTGATCGGCTTTCTGTACTGAAAAGCAAGTGAATCAATGTATGCTTAGTGGCGGCTGATCGCTGTCTTTCAGTTTTGGGGTTTGAAACACTGAAAAAGATAGTTAAACAGCGCGGGGACCGGGTTCAGTGACTGTCGCTTACTCAGTTAAAAGTGCTGTCACTGGGGTGGGTGGGTGTTTGGGGGTTTAACGTCCTTTTCCACCACATAGGGTGCAACAAAGACGGGGCAACGATGAAAAAGCCAGCACAAAGTGCTGTCACTGAGTGACCATCCCATTCCAAATCTTGAATCATGACCGACTTTTGTCATTTTGCAGCCAAAGCCCCGCTGGTGCCGTTGTTCGGGGCCTGGTGAACGCCGCGATGTTTAAGAAGCGTGGAATGCGGCCCTGTCGGTCCCGCAGTCCCAAACCACGCGGACCTCCATAGCATCATCATACCATCAATCATTCTCATTTCTATCATCATGTATAATAAAAATTGCACCAGCTTCCGAGTCCTCCGTGTATCCCACCCATGACCTGGAAGGAACACCACTGGAACTAGCGAGGGTGGGTGGGTAGGTGGGTGGTTGTTTGTTTGAGGGTTTAACGTCCTTTTCCACCACATACGGGTGATATCAAAGACGGGGCAACGATGAAAAAGCCAGCACAAATATTTGGCCCCAGTCGGGATACGAACTCACGACCCGAGCATTAGAAGTCCAACGCTCTACCATTCGGCCAACCCGCTCCCCCTGGAGCTGGCGAAGAGTTGGGGCAGAAAAAACAAACAAACAAAAAAAAACCTGAATCTTCGCAAGTCGGTGACAAATTTAACCATCACCGGGTTACCGCAATAATCACCTCGAAGTCAACACAGACAGTTCATGCATGGCTTTGGTGAAAACAGTATTCATAACGCCGTAATTAAATGACCCCTACCGACAACGACAACGACAACGTCAAATCGGAAGGAATAACCTCTTCTTGGTCGTTATGAACAATACTTGATTCACAGTTACTCATCAGTGGTAGTGCCTAGTGGGATGTGGAATTGCTGCTCGTAATTGTCAGCTTTTGCTTTGTTGTTGTTGTTGTTGTTGTTGTTGTTGTTGTTGTTGTTGTTGTTTTCCCCGGTTCGCTGTCCGCGCCAAATGCTGGCATGCTGATTGACGTATGTCACAAGTGCGAAGATCGTCAGTCGCACCGTCCTCTTCAAAAAGGGTCGTTTGTACTAGTCTGTCAAGAACTTTTCTTTTCCTTTGACGCCACGGGGAGCCGAGATGATCGAATGGTTAGCCGAGCGTTGGACTTTCAATGCTCGGGTCGTGAGTTCGATTCCCGACTGAGGTCAGTCCACATATTAATTTTGTGCTGGCCTTTTTCTCGTTGCCGCGTCTCTGATATCACCCATACGTGGTGGAAAAATGACGTAAAACTCGAAAACACCCTCCCCCACCCACCCTCCATTGACACTATACACACTATTGTTGTTGGATGGCTCTTTGTTGTTGTTGTTGTTTGTGGACTTGGCGGATGGGAGAGGGGGGGGGGGAGGGGAAGGGTGATGAAAGGAGGGATTTGGTGGTGGTGGTGTGTGTGTGTGTGGAGGGAGGTGTCGGGGGGGGGGGGACTACCTTCGTGCGTGCGTGCGTGCGCCCGTGCGTCACATTAAGGCCGATTCTGTCCGACAATTGGTTCCGTCACCAGCTTGCTGTCAGCACATAGAGCTGTGTGTGCAATAGTGGGATGACGACACGGTCTGTCAACAGCAAGTCTGTGTGAAACTTGCTGAAAGTATATTTTCCCGTTTTCTTTACGGCAAGCGATCATGGGTATTTCCGTCGACACAGCTTCAGTACAGCACACTCCTTGTTCGCTTGAACAAGTAATAGCTTCCTCTCAACGGGGCGGTACTGCTCCATCGGCTCTACTTTCAGCCATGACACAGTAACTTACTTTGATCCGTGAGCAGGCGACTGTACACGACCACACACACACACACACACACACACACACACACACACACACACACACACACACACACACACACACACACACACACGCACGCACGCACGCACGCACGCACGCACACACATTCTGCCGGACAGCTTTGCGTACGGGGTTCACTGACACAATATGACCATCACAACTGAAGAGGGTCGAGTTGGAGTCAGTTTACGAGAGAGAGAGAGAGACAGACAGACAGACAGACAGACAGACAGAGACAGAGAGAAAGAGACAGAGAGAAGAAACCTTTGTGTTGTAAGCAACAGCATAGTATTATGCCCCCTGCCCCCCCCCCCTTCCCCCACCCCCCACACACACCGGCACACACACTGCGATATCCCCTTACCCTCCAAAGTGTAACTTATCACAAACAGTCACAAACACACACAGAACAAACGCACGCGCGCGCACACACACACACACACACACACGCACGCACGCACGCACGCACGCACGCACGCGCGCACACACACACACACACACACACACACACACACACACACACACACACACACACACACACACACACACACACACACACCATAAATACGACACCACATACCGGGTAATTTTTTTTTTCTTGCTTTTTACTGACATCTAACCTAAAGATTATACAGTAGACAGCATCAGCTGCTGTGCGATACCATGATTATATTCAAGCAATCCTGGAAGAAGTAATTCATAGTCATAATTATTTGTGTAACTTGTGCGTGTGGAGATTCTCAGTCTCCGGGTACTCCGGCTTCCTCCCCCTCTGCTTTGGAAATGTTCAGCCCACCAAATTTGAAAAATAAAAATTCAATTCTAAATTCCGAAATTTTAATAGCTGAGCTGACCCTTCGCACCACGTGATTGTAATGTGTTTATGTCCAGTGTGTGAGAGAATGCGTGTGATTCACGTGAGCGTGCGTGGTGGGTTCAGTTCGCGGCGCTTTGAGCTAGTTCACGAAATTGGGTAAAGCGCCTATACAATACTCATTACTATTATTATTATTATTATTATTATTATTATTATTATTATTATTAACTGGCATGGAGAAAAACTGCCGAAGTCCACCGCAGGCCTGAGGATTTGTGGTGATTTTTGCATTTGACAAAATTGCGCTACTGGCAGTGAAAAATTGCCAAAGTCGAACACGCCTGAGGTTTTGCATTTGACAAAACTGCGCTACTGGCAGTGAAAAATTGCCAAAGTCGACCACGCCTGAGATTGTAAGGCAAAATTGCGACATTCAAGCAGCAGAATTGCGTAAGTCGGTATTTTTGGATGGCGGAACTCTAGGAGAAAAATTGCGTAAGTCGCTTAAACTGCTAAAATTTTCAAAATTCAATTTACTATGATAACGAAACTTTCACACCAAATAACAGAAACGATTGTGATTCGTCCAATTAAATGTCTTTTCGATATGCGAATAAACACTCAGATTTTTTTTCTTCTCCTGAAAAGTGAGGAAAATCGGCTTCGGCAGTTATTGAGCATAAAAGTAGATACCCCCACTCCAAATTGGCATTGATTAAAATGTTTAAAAAAAACAAAACTAAAAAGCCTCATATATATATGTGTCGACGTGCATTGTAAAATACATTATAATTGTACAATACGATGTGCATCCAAATCTGTGACGTCGAGTATTGAACTACGTATAATTACTAGTCATTATTATGCTTCTAGGGAGTGCGCCGGACTTAGCCGCTGCGTTACTAAACGGCCGTCACCAATGTCATGGCGATGAAGCGTGGGTTCGAGCCCGGGTCGAGCTTGTGATATGTGATACCGCTTTTTCCTGGCTTCCGGGCTGCTCATCGGGGGTTTCTCTCCGGGTTATCCGGCTTTCCTCCCCCAGCAAATATAAACAATAGGATAGGGATTGGGTGGCGCTGCACCGTGGCCACGCGCTTACCCCGGGGAAGCAACTCGAGTTTCCCAATAGGGACCAAAAAAGTAGTTTTAAAAAAAGGTGCACATAGAGCTTCGTTTTTCTATAGCAGTGGATGAATAATACATCACTAGTAATACATCAGTGATGTACAATGGTGCATGAGATGATTGAATGCTTTGAATTAAAAACAAGATGGCCACCAGCCCAATATGTTGTTTCCATTCAATGACCTGCTGTAGTCACAGTCGTAGTCGTTGTGTCATGTATGCAGCCCGCGCGCACACGCCGGAACGCAAGCTCTCTGACATCAAGCATGCTGACATAAAGAAAGTACTGAAAACCCTTATCGTGCCTCTATGCACTTGCAAAAACCCAAACACATGAGGTCGTGTGAGCTCGCCTAGCTGGTTGACGTCACAACTTGTTGGCGTATGCGAGGTTCTACATGGGTGAATGAATTCTTGTAATAAAGTCGTTCCCCTTTGACAGAGTCACTTCCCGCTGACCTGACTGACAGACGATTGCTTACTGGTATCGGAGAAGAGACCCTCTCTCTCTCTCTCTCTCGCCTTAGACGCGCGCTTGCGCGCGCACGCACGCACCCCCCCCCCCCCCCCCCCTACACACACACACACACACACACACACACACACACACACACACACACACACACACATTATGCAAAGACCTTGGAATCAGAAAGACGCGTCACTCCTGCCCTCGTAAGAGAGACATATGGCGGGACAACGCGAAGAGCTGTCTGCCCGCATTAGCGCGCATCCTAGATCTGGCCCCTATAGTGACAGCATGGCGGAAAGTGGAAAGCACAAAAGCATGCAATTGTGTTCTGCGCCGAATTGTTCAAATAACAGACAAATATAAACGGGGAAATACTTCTTTTGGTATTCCTGTTGAAAAACAAACTTTTTTTTTTTTTTCGCTTTCTTGTCAAAAAAAAACAACAAAAAAACGTGTGCATGCAGTGTAAACTAACAGTAAACACACGCGGCTGACGCAGATACAGCGTAATTTTTTTCCCTGACAACTTTACAAATCACGGTGAAATTGTGCTAGCGTCTACCTGCATCTAAATTCAGAACACACACACACACACACACACACACACACACACACACACACACACACACACACACACACACACAGAGAACAAAATCATCCGGCTGAACTTCATTCTAACCATTGTAAAACCATATCACAACATAGAATCTGCTGGATCGTCGGTCGCAGATATGATTAATGCTGAGTTAGCAGGAAGTATTCAGCGGATGCGTCCATCTTTGGATCTCTCGCACATTCGATCTTTCTGTGTTCCGTACTAGTTTTACTTGAACACATCGAACGAAATGCACCGCGTAGCCTACGTACAGCAGTGAAAGCCAAACTAGATCTTTCGTTCGTCCTCCGGAACTTTGAGAGTACTTATGTTTTCCATAGGCCTAAAACACATGCGAAATATATGGGGGGAGACCACCTGTCAGTCGCTGACATCTTCGTTTTTGTTTATTTTCTTAAAATGTTTTACGGCGGCTAGTGTAGGGTTGGGTCAAACAACTGCGTAGATCTGCGGGATGCGCGCTAATGCGCGCAGACAACTCTTACGCGTTGTCCCTCAAAGGGAGGTAAGTGAACTATCTTTATGTTTCCAAGATCTTTGCATTATGCTTCTGAGTGTGAGTCAGTGGCAAAAACGAAACCCACTGAAATTCCCGCTTTCCACATGTCAAGTTGTAGAGACTCTTGCGAAAAGATACTGCATTTCGATGCAAAATAATTTCTAGACCATCCCAGAACATGCTAGTGCAGTAACGTCAGTAGATTACGTCACCTTGGAGAGAAAATACAACACCACGTCTCCAAACAAAGGAATTCCGAAAGAAAGTGGCGAGACACCCCCAAGAAAAAAACAGCATCACGTCAATCAAACATGACGCACTTACTTTACGTCAGTGCGCGTGCGTCTCTTCTTCGATGTTTGTGAGGCGTGTGGCTTGCAGAGGAAATGTGCTGTGAGTACAAATTTTCGAGTCAACTGACGATAACGGCTGCAGTGAATTTTTCTAATTTTTTTGTATATTTTTTATGGCACCCCAGGCTCATTATCTATGTATAGTAGGAGCGATTTTGAGATCTAAAGTGTGTTCACCAGCACTTTCATCAGGTACGGCTTACGCCAAAAGTATAAAAGCGACAACCTCCAAAATTCACTTAGTTGAGAGTCCGTATTCATGCTATCTATGTCCAAAAAATGGAGTGGTTTAGGTAAATATTACGCCTTTAAACGCCAGAAAGCCACTTTTTTTGAAAAGGGCGATAACTCGCAAATCATGTGTGCAATCGTACCTGGATCGGGCCTTCTATTCAACAATCTTGATTCATTTAGAAACCCCAAATTTGAAATCGATCGGTTCAGTATTTTCGGAGAAATAGGCATCTGAACTGGGTTCACATGCAATGTCAACTCAGGCTCGGTTTACATGAAAACTATAAGAGCGACCATTTTCTAGTAGTGACTCTGTTCAGAGTCCGTATTCAAGCTATCTACTGCCAAAAAATTGAGTGATTTAAATAAATATTACGCCTGTACACGAAAGACAACCAACTTGTCTCAAAAGGGCGATAACTCCCAAATCACGTAAGCAATCATCACACGCTTGAATCGTCTAATGTAACATTTTGATATATTTGGATACCCCAAATTTGAAGCCATTCGGTTGAGTATTTTCCAAGAAACGGGCCTGGACACAATTCACACACGCACACACGCACACACGCACGCACACACGCACACACATCCGCACAGACGGCACTCACTGAGGAGGAGAAGTGCGTTCGGAACACCATACGCGTCAGCATCGATGACGCAAGTTTTCTTACGTCATTGTCAGAGTTACACTTGCAAAATCGTCTCTGCGGGAGATCGGCAGTGACGTGCGTTTGTACCACAGATGCTTGCCTATGAACGTGGAAATTTTAGCCCGTCCTATTATGTTGTTTCCATTACTATGGAAACAACATAAAAAGGCTTTCAGAATCACGCCTTTATCATGCATGGTTTACAAAAGCAGTACACTTGATATACATCAAAAGATAAACGAGGATTGAAAAGCGTTAACAAAAGAAAAAGAAATGTACTTATTGGCAAGAATCGAAAAAGTGACACATCCAAAAGTCTTTGCGTATATATATATATATATCCATTAGGAGCGCAGATACAACAATTCCAAGCTTTTAAGCGAAGATATGTTTTAAAAATATTTTTCAATGCACGTGAATGATGGCACTTTAAAAAACTGAAAAAAAAAAATCTAGAGACGCATTGTAAATATTTCCTTCAAGATACTGCAATTTTTATTGTCCCCAAAATAGCCCAAGTTGCTGCCTTGAAATTTAAATATAAAACAATAATGCAAGCGTGTAAGAAAGGAGTATGCTTTTATGCATAAGGCAGTAAGTGATTATGCTTCTTCAGTGTACGTTTCAGCAAGGTAAATTCCATGAAAGTTGTAAGCGGAGAAGGTCACCGTGGTTGAAAACTAGTGGCGATCAACTGAATCCTCTCTCTCTGTAAAAGTTTTAGGTTCACACCGGCCCCCGTAGTGTAGTGGTTAGCACTTCGGACTATGGACCGGGAGACCCGGGTTCGAGTCCCAGCCGAGGCAAGCGGGATTTTTCCTACCTAGGTCGGCTCCTACCCAGAGCGGGTGTGCTATGGGCCCAATGGGGAGGCTATTGCCACACACAGCCGAGCTTCACCCACTTCACGGGTGCGACTTTGGGGGGTGCTTCCCTTGGTATGACACGTCTTATGATGTGGATGATTACACGGCTGGAGCTAGTTTAGTTCGAGGTTAGACTCTAACCCGGGGTTAAACTCCCTAACCCCGACTTTTACATGCAGGCCCTGGGTTTTAAATTGTACAAGAAGTCCATTTTCGACGTAATTGCAATAGACACCACTTTTGCCAGACAATCAATACCCTCGGCTTTTCTGCTATTTTCGCTTCTTGTTTCTTGTTTTTGTTTTTTCCAAGCGCAACAACATTTCAAAAGTAACAAATGAAAGTCACAAACCCGCATGGAACAGCGCGAGCGAACGAGACACAGCCAACGTTTCGTCGTAGAAATCTTCGGGATAGACGAAAACAGCAAACAACTTTAACTTTCAGATAAGAACGAAGACACATTGAAGAAACTGGCCACAGAGCCAAATGACCATAGACCTAAAAGGCTGGGGTTACGTGGGGCGGAAATATTTAGAAGAGGCTGGTCACAGATCAAAATGACCATAATGGGGCTATATATGCGTTCTTCACATCTAGCTCTGCTGAGCGGGTTGTTGAGCCGCCTGCTGTCCGCCTCTCTGGGACAACTCCGTACTGTAGTTGCCGGTGAGGGTGCTCAGCTCTTTACAGTTGAACGAGAAGTCCATGGTCCTTGTCACTGGCGACTCTTCATCCTCCTCCATGGTTCGGTACAGCTTTACCGTGATCTTCACTTCCTCACCCGGCTTTACATCCCTGTCGATAATAATAATAATGAGGATTTTTATAGCGCGCCTAATCTCCAAAGCCGCGGCTCTAGGCGCTTTGATATATATATCTCCCTAGATCTAGGAGGTGTGTGCTTTGTATGCCATTGGACAAGTCCGCCTTGCCCTATATTGGCTACAAGCCACAATAGGAGGGGGGGGGACCTACCATCCTACCGCTGAAACGTCTAACAGATCTAAGGGTATCTCACCATTCATAGTGCCCCCATTCCCCTCCCACCGGGAGGAAAATGGTCGGTACGACCAAGGCCATATGAATTGGTGATTTTAGCCGCTCACGACCATGGTTTCGGGTCAATGGGACCCTCATCAGGTGAGCATGCGGCGATACCCACGAGGGCTGCAGCGTCCAACCAGCACTAAAAGGCTGCCCCAGAATAATCTGGTGCGTCTCCAGTACTAGCAGACGTCGCTACCCTAAAGCTCTGCAAGAGGTTTCAGCGGAAAAAGACTAAATAATTTAGAAGGAGCAATTGCCTGGGTGTAATGTCATGTAATTGCATTTAATATAGAATAGGAACAAAGGCGTTACTAAAGCCGAAAACATGCGCTCAATCAGGTCAATTTGAAAGTAGTCAATTTGTTTTCGGCTTTAGTAACGCCTTTGTTCCTATTCTATATAAATATATATATATGTGTGTGTGTGTGTGTGTGTGTGTGTGTGTGTGTGTGTGTGTGTGTGTGTGTGTGTGTGTGTGTGTGTGTGTGTGTGTGTGCAAAAAGGTGATAACTAAATTCATGAATAATAGATGAAAAATACAGTTTGGCATCACAATATCAGTAAAACTAAAAACTATCACTCGTTAAATCACAGGCACTTCATCTTCCTGGAGGGAGGTGGGGAGGGGAGGGGGGAAGAGACTGCCTAGAGTGCGTTGAATATCAAACATTCCACAGAAAAGCAACGTAAAGGACAATGATAACGTACTTATGGTGCATGACGTTCATGAAGAGGAAGCTGTCAAAGCGCGTGTCGTCCTCACTCACATCAAAACTGCCCACCATCTCAAACGTGCACCCAGTGAGCGGGGTCTCAGGGAGGGGGTTGGTGAACGAGACGTCCACGCTGACCATCTCACCTGACAAGGCTTTCTCAGGACCCTGGACGAAAGGCAGAGGGGAAGTGGTATAGTTAGTTAGTTAGTTAGTTAGTTAGTTAGTTAGTTAGTTAGTTAGTTAGTTCGTTCGTTCGTTCGTTCGTTCGTTCGTTCGTTCGTTCGTTCGTTCGTTCGTTAGTTCGTTCGTTAGTTAGTTAGGGCTTGACGCCTCGCACGTAACAAAGACTATTTCGCGGTTAATCAAGGCCTTTCTTCACCAGACTAAAATAAAAAGGAAGACAATAAAAAAAAAGGTGTACATATTATATTAAAAAAAATCTTTCCGGTTTAAAAATTAAACACGTTTCACTTCTTCGTCCATTGAACATTTAGAGGTCGAGGATAGTCCGTATGACTTGAGGTGTCTAAATTTTGTAGATTAGATCTGACTCTTTCAAGAAGCTAAAGATGCTGTCACGGGGCAACATCCCGGAACAACATCTTCAAACAATCTGCGCAGTCACGTTTCACGCGAATCTCGGCAAGATCCACGCACGAGATTAAGAAATGTGTGACTGGGAAAACGGTAGATGTTGATGGCTCGTATGTAAAAGTCGAGGTTAATTTAACCCACGGCTACGGGCTTAAAACAGACTAGGACAAAAGAAACCAAGAAAACAAAATTATATTTTTTAAAAAGGAGGCGAAGTAAGGAAGAAAAAAATCCTTCTATAACGGCTTAGACATCTTGCTGGAATGGACCCGCTTCCTGATTTAAAACAAAACAAAAAAACAACAGAAAATTTAACCCTAGAGCTAGTTTAGTGCGTGGTTAGACTCTATAAAATCCCTAACCCCGACTTTTACATGCGGAGCCAGGAGTCTCGTCCTTCACAGTCTTGCATATTTCTAGATCTTACCTGCGCAGATACAGCCTCTGACAACCTTGCACTGAACAAAACAAAACAAACAAACAAACAAACAAAAAAAGCGCCGCGCTTCCACAAACGGGAGACAAAGGGTGAATTGCGGGTGGGTAGGTGTCTGGGAGTTTAACACTTTCAGCCCTGCCACCATTGTCACCTACGGTCTCGCAGATCCTAACAATAATATGTGTGCATGTGACCGACTCTCATACGCTCTGCACAGTGGAAGATTCCCCTATAGGATGGATCCAATACTTCTTGAGAAATAGGGTTTTGTATGCAAGAGCCCAGCTTTAGATCCAGCACACTTGAAAAACTCCCAGGCAGAGAGCGTTATCGCTACTGAGATTCCTTTCAGAGCTGAAAGGGTTAACGTCCTTTACCACCAAGCAAAGGTGATATCACAGACGGGGCAACGAAAAAAAAAAAAAAGGCCAGTACTAATATTTGGCACCAGCCTGGATTCGAAGTCACGACCCGAGCACTGAAAGTGTAACCCTCCACCATTCGGCTACCCCGGCTCCCCGGTGATTTGCGGCAGACAGAGTCCCTGGTATCGACGGAAGATGCAGAAATGAAGATTTCTTTTGCATTTCTGTGGCTTGGTGTAAACCTGAGATTTGGTTGTTTTAAAAACATGCTTTTGAAAGGTGGTCAATTTGAGAGAACGACCGGTAAAAGTGCAACATGGAAATCATGCCAATATGGCTGAGTTGTACTACATGCTCTTTTTCATGCGTTGCTTTGAAACTTTCAGGGCAGCCGGGACTTTCTGCCTTTCAAAAGGGGGAGCCGGGTTGGCCGAATGGTAGAGCGTTGGACTTCTAATGCTCGGGTCGTGAGTTCGTATCCCGGCTGGGGCCAAATATTTGTGCTGGCTTTTTCATCGTTGCCCTGTCTTTGATATCACCCGTATGTGGTGGAAAAGGACGTTAAACCCCCAAACACCCGCCCACCCACCCACCGCTTCCTTTCAAAAGCATTTTTTTTTAAACAACCAAATCTCAGATTTACACCAAGCTACAGAAATGGAAAAAAAAAACCTTAATTTCTGCACTTTCCGTGGGAACCAGGGATTGTGCATGCCCCAAATCACCAGGGAGCCGAGGTAGCCGAATGGTAGAGGGTTGGACTTTCAGTGCTCGGGTCGTGAGTTCGAATCCCGGCTTGGACCAAATATTTGTCCTGGCCTTTTTCTCGTTGCCTCGTCTTTGATATCACCCTTACGTGGCGGAAAAAGACGTAAAACCCCCAAACACCCACACCCACCCACCTTGAGACGTTCACGTAAGTTGTATTATTTGTTTGAGGACCGGGAAAAAAAATTCTCAGAATCGTTAAGACACCCCACTGGCTACATGACCAGTGTTAACGACTACCTACCTTCACAGTGAGGTCAGGGCGCCGAAGTCTGCAAGGCTTCTGGGTACTGTAGGGCATGTTCCTGCCCATGTCCCTTGCGCATGCGTAGGTGAAGAAGCAGAGGCTGTCATCACACTGCTTCAGGTAGACCTCGGCCGGAATCTTCAGCTGGAACTCTTCCTCTGTGAACAGTTCAAGTTTTTTGGGTTTTTTTTTTTTAACCTCAGTCGTAGGCCCGCTACAAGCCACAAAAATTTAAATGTTTTTTGATTCTGTGTTTTTTTTTTTTATTTATTTTCATTTTTTAAACTTGGCTGAGCGTACCGACTTTATTGGTTCTGAAAACAAAAACTACAAATTTTCTATTGCTGATGGACATATGGCAGAAGGACAAAACACACACACACACACACACACACACACACACACACACACACACACACACACACACACACACACACACACGTACCTTGATCAGGTGTGAGCGTAATCTCGTCAAACTTCTGCTTGGCCATATTGCCGTCAGTCATCGGGCTGTCCCAGTAACGTGACTCCCTGGCGGCCATCGTCATGACAACGCGCTTGTTCTCCTTGCTGACATTCTTGACCTTGACCTTGGAGACAAAATCTTGACCGACCATGGTCTGTTCTCCTTTAACGAAGTTGACCTTGAGCTCCTGTCCGACAAAGGAGACAGAACATGCAGTTCTTGGATAGTATCATTCGTGTAAAAAAAAAAAAAAAAACAAAAAACACGAAATAAAGAAAATAACCCAGAGTGTCTTGTCTACATTAGTCGGAAAGAATAGTCCAATGAGGAAACGACACACACTACAGTTAACATGTACATGTATAAAATAGCACAACCGCTGTTTTTAAATACAGCAAACAGAACAGTTATTGGATTTCATTCATTCAAAGATAAATCTTGTACGTCTTGACTTCATAAGTCAGAAAGGATTATTATTCAAAAAGGAAACAATGGTACAAACTACAGCTACCATGTTGTAAATTTCCACCTAATTCTTGTACTGCAGACCAGAAATCACGGTTCACACGTTTATTATTATGATGTAAAAACGGTGCAGTGGGGTGGGTGGGTGAGTGTTTGGGGGTTTAACGTCCTTTTCCACCACATAGGGTGATATCAAAGACGGGGCAACGATGAAAAAGCCAGTACAAATATTTGGCCCCAGTCGGGATCGAACTCACGACCCGAGCATTAGAAGTCCAACGCTCTACCATTCGACCACCCCGCCCCCCCCCCCCCCCCCCCACGGCGCAGTGGGGAAAGAGTGTGCCCAGACAGAATCGGAATCTAAAACTAGTCTAGCAGTATTTACAGCAGTTTTGTTGAACAGGCGTCGGCCTTGGCGCGTGAATCGAACAGCCCTCTTCACTGCTTCCCTCTCCTCTGCGGTACCTGAAACGTAAACAAAACAGATTTTTAAAAATTGGTTAAAGCCTTCAGTTTCTCCACACCTCACTCCAAAGCACTTACCCTGGGATTGCTTTCCCCGGGGGAACTGCGTCGCCGGTGTGCAGCGCCACGAAACACCTATCCTTTTTTTAATTTTGCTGGGGGAGGAAAGCCGGGTAACTCGGAGAGAACCCCCCGGAAGCCAGGAAAAACCGGTATCACATAATTATCACAAGCTCGACCTGGGCTCGAACCCACGCTCCGCCGTGACAGCGGTGGCGACTGTTCAGTAGCGCAGCATCCAAGTCCGACGCGCCACCTATTAGACCTGACGAGACAAAATCCACCTGGTGCTCTGATCTACCTACCTTCAGGGAACTTGTAGTGATCCGTGACGTCCAGTCTGACCGCTGAATCATCCCACGTGTAATAGTTGAGGTGTTTATCATTGGGTGTGGGTTTGCCATCCGGGACCTTGGTGCTCAGCTTACATCCGACACTAGCAAACACGGAGAAGGCTCCATGACTAACAATCTCTAACAAGTCATGGTAAGGTTCCGTAGTGATAATTCATTTATATTACGATGATTGTCGGTCGTGGGCGAGTCTGATGGTCGAGAATTGCAGTTTGTTAGCAAGCTGTATTTAATAATGTGGGTACTTAAAGAACGCCCTCCCTCTTGCGCGAGCCGCTCACTTGTTTTGCTTTGCTTTGCTTTGCTTTGCTATGATTTGCCTTGCCTTGCCTTGCCTTTATTGCTATGCTATGCTTCGCTTTTGATAGGTGGTCTACACTGACTGGCGATGCTGCCATACTGAGAAAACTGCACACTGGCTCGACATCTTAATTACTTCCGAGCTGGTACATCAGACAGTCTAATACACCACTGGCACCTCGGAAACTAAACATGCATCCAGTCAAAGTGTACTCACTACTCCCTGTCCACAGAAGAAGAATTCTTGATGTCCCCGTCCTCCACCACCCAGTGGACGACCTCAGCGTTGACCTCGGAGAAGACGAAGGCCGTGTCATACCCGATGTGGATCTCTCCCTTCTTCACGGCCGTCACGGGGCAGGGGCCGCACTGGAACACGCCTGAACAACAACAAATAATTAAAACACACACACACACACACACACACACACACACACACACACACACACACACACACACACACACACACACACAAACCCCTATGTGTTTCATTCACGAGCAGCGAAAAGTCCCCGGTATTACTCAACAAGATGGTCACCAGCCCACTATGTTGTTTTCATTCAGTGACCTACTGTCGTCACGGTCGTTCTCTTGTAATGCCGTGTATCAGGGACCGGAAGATAAACTCTCTCTCTCTCTCTCTCTCTCTCTCTCTCTCTCTCTCTCTCTCTCTCTCTCTCAGCTGTCGTCACGGTCGTTCTCTTGTAATGCCGTGTATCAGGGACCGGAAGATAAACTCTCTCTCTCTCTCTCTCTCTCTCATGCACATGCCCCGTATGTTTTGATTTGTTTTATCGTGTGTATTTTTCTCTCCTGTATTTCCCCTAGATAGTTTATACTTTTTTTTAAACTTTTTTATTGTTTGTTTGTTTGTTTTGATTTTTTCTCAATACCCTTTAATGTAGAATAGCAGGACAGCATGTAAGATAGGCAGCAATGCCTAAATTCTCTATCCTGAATAAAAAACCATCATCATCTCTCTCTCTCTCTCTCTCTCTCTCTCTCTCTCTCTCTCTCTCTCTCTCTCTCTCTCTCTCAGTAAAGTGGGTCTACATATGGCGTGGTGGGAGTGTTGCACTTTGATCATACTCGTGTTTGCTGCAATAAGAAAACCGTAAATCTTGCCTGTTTTTCGCACACTGAATAATTTTTTGATCATGTTTTGTAAGAATGTATTGTATGACTGTGTGTATGTAATGTTCTGCTATGTGTGTGTATGTAATGTTCTGCTATGTGTGTGTATGTAATGTTCTGCTATGTGTGTGTATGTAATGTTCTGCTATTGTGAGGCGCCCAGGGCTGCAACAGGAGGTTGGGCGCCCCCCCCCCCCCCCCCCCCAAAAAAAAAAACCCTCAATGTTATTATTATTATTATTATCATCATCATACAGGGCCAAAACCGAAAAAGAGTCAATGTGGAATACTCGTGCGCGGTACACAATGACCATTTTCACCTCAAGCCTGCTCTTAACTGGGCACAGCTCGCGAAACACACATGTGCACATCACAGTCGTTGCGCTCGGTGTGTCTACTAACTACAAAACTGAACACAGCTGTGCTCGGAGACAAATCGATTGAAGATGCACTGACTATCCGCCACGTTTGCGTGCCGAGTGACGTAGTACGGCCAATCATAATCTGTTGTGGAAACCACAGTCACAGCTGTGGCAGTTTTAAATGCAGGTTGCTGTGATGACGCCACAGCGGCGGAAACCCCCAAAATCACAACTGTGGACAGCACTGTGGCGCTCCGCAGTGCCCAGTTAAGAGCCGACCTTACCCTGACTCTGTTCCTGTGGCGTGGCGTCGATACAGTGCCACCCGTCGTAGCCAGGCGGAAGGTCGGGACGCAGGATCCAAACTTCGTTCCACACATGGAAGTTCCTTGAAGCACACAGACCCATGGCTACTCATACCACAAACCTCAAACACGTAAGCATAAGAAATGCAATTTTTAAACCGCATGTTAAGCCAGGGGAGGGAGTCCGAGGGGGGAGGGGGGAGGGGGGCAGGGTTAATCACTTGGTATGAAAAGTGTTAACAGATTTGCTGTAGCTCACAAACATCAGGGGAGCCGGGATAGCCGACTGGTAGAGCGTTGGACTTTCAATGCTCGGGTCGTGAGTTCGATTCCCGGCTGGGACCAAATATTTGTGCTGGCCTTTTTCTCGTTGTCCCGTCTTTGATATCACCCGTATGTGGTGGAAAAGGACGTTAAACCCCCAAACACCAACCAACCACCATCACAAACATCAAAAGGAGCTTACCACACAGAGTCGTGTCCCATGCTAGTGAGTCTGTTCCCCTCGTCGTCGAAGTAATGATCGATAGTGCACGTGTTGTCCGTGTCATGAGCGGAGTCGAAGTTGGTGACACTGCGGCAAGGTAGACCCAGGGCGCGACACACTGCACACACGGACGGATATAATGAACAAATCCTTGACGAAACAAACAACAAAAAAACAAATGAAAGAGTTGCTGGGACTATAATTAAGTTGTTCAACTCTGATATCCAGCATTCGCATAAAAAAATGAAATGAAATAATAAACGATCTTGGAACAAAACTGGCCTGCAACACAATTAACTCTTAAATGCCCATGCAAACATCGCATTTTCACTTGAAATCTTCAGATCAATAGAACCCTCTTGAAGCCACGATTACGCAATCTGCAGCGGTCTCGCGCCTAGCGGGAAGGCCGGCCCATGCCTTGCGTAACAGTGGCTTGAAGTGGCTCCTACTAGTGTGCAGTGGCTTGTTCCTTATAACCAGTCTTATCAAACAGTGGGCAGGGAGTGGTCAAGGGCTCTTAACAGTTAACCATACTATCATACTTAATTCAGGTTTGGCTGGCTACAAAAGAGATTGGCACTCAAACTCGAAAACACGCGGCGAACGTTCCTTCTCTCGCTTCGGTCCCTCAGTGTGGAACACCTTGCCTGCCTCCATTCGCCGTCATTTCCCAACTCTCTCCTGTTTCAAGCCCCGTCTAAAGGCCCATCTCTTTCGGGAAGCGTTCGATTAAGCCTGGTCTTAACTGGGCACAGCGCGTGAAACACACATGTGCACATCACAGTCGTTGCGCTCGGTGTGTCTACTAACTACAAAACTGAACACAGCTGTGCTCGGTGACAAACCCATTGAAGATGCACTGTCCGCCATGTTTGCGCGCCGAGTGACGTCGTACAGCCAATCAGAATCTGTTGTGGAAACCACAGTCACAGTTGTGGCTATTTTAAATCCAGGTTGCTGTGACGCCACAGCGGTGAAAACCCCCAAAATCGCAACGGCTGTGTCACAACTGTGGACAGCACTGTGGCGCTCCGCAGTGCCCAGTTAAGAGCCGGCTTTAGTCTGTCCAGTCGTGTGTGTGTGTGGTGGTGGTGGGGGTGGGGGGGGGGGGGGGGGCAGGGGGGTTCGTCAGACTGAATAGGCGCTCAAAAAAAAAAACGTCATTATTATTATTCACACATGCATGCACCAGTTTCAACCGACTGAAATGATCGACATACGTTTTGCAGCTTTGCCATCAATTTTGTATAAAATTATAAACCTGCACACACCTGCCGTGAGGACATGGGAGAAAACCCAGCATTGTCCGAACTTGACAGGTTTACCGGTCTTGGCGTATTCCCGCAAGATGGCGGTGCTGGTTTTCCAGGTCATGGGGCTCGTGCCTCCAGAATAATCCCCACTCCAGTTGCCAGCCAACAGACCGTCGTCATCGCTACTGTTCACCTGGTAACAAGATCACGTGGGTTGAGGGCGGAACAATTTATCGTGAATATCCAGCTTAAGCCCAACACAATATCCTCAAACCTGAGGAGATGGCGTGCTGACCTTAACCCCGCGCTATGAACACAGCGCACGTGAAATTTCGGGCTAAACTTTTGACTGTATCATTGAACTGTTTTGCCGTCCAAAACAAATGACAGAGTCTGTTTTATTTTTTAACTAATCTATTGTCCCTTTCGGGAAATTCGGGCTGCTTTCCCCCGGTGGAAGCGCGTCGCTGCATCACAGCGCCATCAAATACGTATCCTTTTTTTTTTCTTTTTCTTTTTTTCTTTCCACACACCTTTTCATTTCAGTCGGTGTGTTACACATATTTTGTGATACTGAGACCGAGACAAACACACTTGTCAGGTCTGCTTGTTTTGTAGATGGAACATGTAACCAACGAAATGTTTTAACTGTTGTTTCTTCTTTTATTTGTCATTATTATTTACTTCCGCTAGTTTCTAAAGATAGCACTTGAGTTTCCCAAGACAAAAATTCTCAGCTGAGACAACAAAGTACATGTATATTCTATTCTGCAAGGGTTTGCTACTTGTTACTCTAACCTCACCTTACCCTACCTTACCGTACCTTAACTTACCTTGCCTTGCCTTGTCTTACGTTGTTTTACGTTACCTTACCGTACCTTACCTTGCCTTGCCTTGCCTTGCCTTACCTTGCCTTTCCTTACCTTGTCTTACCTTGTTTTACCTTACCTTACCGTACCGTACCTTACCTTGCCTTGGCTTACCTTGTTTTACTTTGTTTTACCTCACCTTACCTTACCTTGCCTTGCTTTGTCTTACCTTGTCTTTCCTAACCTTGTCTTACCTTGTTTTACATTGTTTTACCTTTCCGAACCTTACCTTGCCGTACCTTACCTCATCTTACCTTGTTTTATCTTGTTTTACCTCACCCTACCTTACCGTACCTTACTTTGCTTTATGTTGTCTTACCTTGTTTTACCTCGTTTTACCTCACCTTACCTTACCGAACCTTACCTTGCCTTACCTGGCCTTTCCTTATCTTGTTTTACCTTGTTTTACCTCACCCTACCTTACCGTACCTTACCTTGCCTTATGTTGTTTTACCTTGTTTTACCTCGCCATACCTTACCGTACCTTACCTTACCTTGCCTTGCGCAATTGCATGCTTTACTTTACCTTACCTTATCTTATGACCATAATCCCGCTATAGACGTGGAGGTACTAAGTAACTTACCGAACGTGTGAGAGCACGTGACACCTCCACAGGGTCAGCCATGGCGGGCGTCATCTTGAAGCCAAACGCCTTCTTCAGCAGGTGGAAGCAGATGGTCAGTATCCCGTCCTCAAACTGTTACACGAAATGAAAGTACGGTGAAAATGCTAACACATTTCAAAGAAAACGATCACGACTTTGTACCAAAAAACCCCCCCAAAAAATCCTCTGCCTTGCTGAGACTTTTTCGTCCCTATCCCTGGGTGACGCGTTGACATATTTTAGTAAGAGAAATGAATTGGGACGTCTAAGGTTGCAGAGTGTTGGACTTGAGTTCCAGTCCCTTCACTCCTACACAGTTCAGAATGTTTGAGAAAGCTGTACAAATATCAAGTGTGCACGCTAAATATCCCACCTCTGTCTTCCGGAGGAGACTAGGCTGTGGCCGGTGGCGTGGAAAAACAGAAATACTGTCACACGCACCAGAGTGAATAGCGGAGTGAAGGTCAGTTTGTACATTAAGTAGCGCTTAGCGGCAGCAGGCTTTCGCTGCTTCGTCCTTCAGCCCTGCGGCACCGGTAAGCATTTCCGAAGAGATGGATATCAGCGCCGAGGGGAAGTCTACCATACCATACCATAGTGCCGCTGATTTTTTTTTTATTTTTTTTTTTTTTATAAAGGCACCTTGGTGGTGCACACACACACACACACACACACACACACACACACACACACACACACTCACACTCACACACACACACACATCCTTACATACACTGAAATACACACACTTCACTCTCACACGAGAAACGGCCATCTAGTAGCGCTTCTAGCTGCAGTCCGACCAGTCTGGGATACCTATGCGTCATCGTGAACTCCAAGCCTGGGTTCACAAGAGGGTCAACGGGACTACAGTCGGACTTGCTAGCCTGCCTTCAGAGCCAACACTCAGCCTTAATGTGCCTGTCAAAGTGGCCGGAGTTTACCAGTTTACCTGTCCGTAGGTCCAGGATCGAGAGCCGATTGAATCCGAAGTACCAGTAAACACGGTGCCCGCCTCGTTCAGAATGTACTCGTGCAGCAAGTTCTGGTCCTCCATGTAAACGGTGTCCGCTGCAACAAACAAGTCAAAATAATAATAATAATAATAATTGATATTTATATAGCGCTCTATCTCACAAAGAGTTCACTGCGCTTTACAAGAAAAGAAAAACAGAACAATGCAATCACATACAAACAAGTAGTACACCCTCACAAAACACACAAAGTATCAAACACTACAATCAGGTCCACGGTCAGGATGCTCAAGGTCCCCCCCCCCTCCCCCGACTCAGTGAAAGAATTCATTAAAGAGATAGGTTTTTAAAGCAGAGCGGAAGGCCGAGTCAGTACTTGCTGAGCGGACAAATAAAGGAAGCGAATTCCAAATAGTCGGTGCTGCAGAAAAGAAAGACCTTTCTCCAAAGGTTTTAGTGAAGCGTGTGTATGTCGCGGATTACAGGGTGGGGTGGGGTGTTTGCGGGTTTAACGTCCTTTTCCACCACATACGGGTGATATCGAAGACGGGGCAACGACGAAAAAGCCAGCACAAATATTTGGCCCCAGCCGGGATACGAACTCACGACCCGAGCATTAGAAGTCCAACGCTCTACCATTTGGCCACCCGGGCTCCCCGGGGATTACAGGAAAATGAAAATAAGGGTAGACAGAAGCAGTAGTTAGTATCACGAATGAGATCACATTTTAAGGTGGGGTCAGCGTGGGGATAGGGGTTCGGGAGGTGGGTGGGATGGTGGAGTATGGAAGTTTAACGTCCTTTTCCACCACGTATGGGTGATATGAAAGACCGACGAGAGAAAAAGGCCAGCACAAATATTTGGCCCCAGCCGGGATTCGAATTCAGGACCCGAGCATTCAAAATCCAACGCTCTACAATTCGGATACTGGGGGTTCGGGGGAAGGGAGGTTTAGTAAGAGGATTGTTCAAGTATATGCCAGTCTTCCTAACAGTATTTCTTCAACGGTGAAATCAGAGACCAAATGCTCGGGACAGTGGTTGTTGTTTTGTTTTGTTTTCTTTTGTGTTCTCGTCTCGTCTCGTCTCCTCTCCTCTCGTCCTGTCCTGTCCTGTCTTGTCTTGTCTTTCTTGTTTTGTTTTGTTTTCTCGTCTTTTCTTGTCCTGTCCTGTCCTGTCTCTTTTCTTGCCTTTTGTCTCCCTTGTCGTGTCGTGTCTTGTCTTGTCTTGTCTTGTCTTGTCTTGTCTTGTCTTGTCTTGTCTTGTCTTGTCCTGTCCTGTCCTGTCCTGTCCTGTCTTGTTTTGTTTTGTTTTGTTTTGTTTCGTTTCGTTTTGTTTTGTTAAGTTGTTTCTCTATAGAGAAACAACTTTATGAGATGGGGCAGATTTTGCTACGCGCAGCAGCAAGTTTCAGTGATACAAAACAAGACTGTGGCGTTTCTCCACACAATACTTACTTTCACGCACACAGTGACGTAACGAAACCTGCGTCATAGACACCTTACGTGCACACTATGCTGCTGCGTTCTTTTTGGCGGGAGTGACGTGTGTGTGTGTGTGTGTGTGTGTGTGTGTGTGTGTGTGTGTGTGTGTGTGTGTGTGTGTGTGTGTGTGTGTGTGGACGGATGTAATGACGACTATCTCCAAAACCACCTCGTTGGAGGCCTTTTTACTTTGAGATAAAATGGGAATTCACCTTCTCCAGAGCTACCTTTCACGATTTTTAGCCTGCCGCATTTTCAGAAGAGTTATCGCCAATTTTAAAAAATCGGTCATGTTACGAATTTTTTCGAAAAAGTTGTTCAAATTCCTTCATTTTCTAGACTTTGGAAGTTCACCCAATCACACTGCCTTGATTCGTGCTACAGCTCTGTAGCTCTGACTGGTTTTGTGTAAAAAAAAATATTTCCGAGGTAGGGGTTGTTTGCATATAAGGCCAAATATCTATGAAAAGACTCTTTCAAATTACTCATCATTCCGGTATTTTTGTCACTTATGCCAACTGCACATATGACATGAACTACTGCACTATTATAGCTTTAGTATTAAGAATAACAGAGCTTTTAGATAAACACATTTTTTTCACGCTTCTGCGAGAAGCGCTGGTCAAAAAAGTTCCAATTTTGCAATTTCGTAAGCACAACCCGAGGCACTTAAGTCCACGTTTCATCAGCTCTCTAGATCTTCCAGATTTTATATCAAAATTAATTCAGTCACGGAAGTCACAGAAACAACAAGGAAATCACAAGATATGAAGAAGTATCACCTGACAGACGAGCAGCTTGAGGCTGACGTCAAATGTTTGGTTCACAGACAAAATCTGCAAGTATTGTCACTGCTTCCGACATTTCATCAGCCCTCTAGATCTTCCAGATTTCATGTGAAAAATAATTCAGTCGGAGAAGTCACAAAGCCAACAGGGAAATCACAAGGCATGAACAAGCATCCTCAGACGATCTCAGTGCTAGAGGCTGACGTCAAAAGTTTAGTTCACGGAATTGACGTCATCTCTCTCTCTCTCTGTATGACGACCTGCCTGAGGCTGACGGCAAATGTTTAGTTCACGGAACTGACCTCTCTCTCTCTCTCTCTCTCTCTCTCTCTCTCTCTCTCTGGGGAGCCAGGGTGGCCGAATGGTAGAGCGTTGGACTTTCAATGCTTGGGCCGAGAGTTCGAATCCCGGCCGCTGGGGCCAAATATTTGTGCTGGCCTTTTTCTCGTTGCCCCGTCCTTGATATCACCATTTTGTGGTGGAAAAGGACGTTAAACTCCTAAACACCCATCCACCCACCCTCTATCTCTGCCTCTCTCTCTCCCCCCCCCCCCCCTTCTTCCCCCACCCGGCCCCCACCCCCAGTCACGTGGCTAATCGGTCGAGGTCGTAGAGGATCTAGTGTCGTTGGTAGAACTTGGAGAGGGGAGAACCGGCAACAATAACAACAAAACAGACAAAATAATATGAAGTTTTAAAGAAACAACTTTGTAGGACGGGGCCGTTCCTCTTTGTTTTGTTTTTCGTCTTACCTGTGGACCAAGGGTTGAAAAGAATGGCGATGGGTTTGGGGTAGATCATGACGAAATCCTCCATGCTGCCCACCAAGGTCGTCTTGACCTTCAGCTCCCATTCTCCGACGACGCAGCTGCCAGGAATGAAGACGGCTATTTTCAGTGCGTTGCCGTCCCTTGAGATGATGCGAGCTCCCCAGTCATCGTCCTTGTCGAAGTCGTCCTTTTTGTCCTCGTCCAGTGTAAATTCCACTTGGAGGTTCTTCGCGGGACAACCTTCGTCTGAAGGCAGAAAGACAATCACTCTATTAATCATGTCATTCATCTCGACACCTTTGATATCTTTTGCTACTGCTTATCGCCGGACACCTAGTGGTGTTTTGGGTGGAAAATCAACAGGCCTGAGTGTGCAGTATGAGCGTAGTAATTGTCAAAAGGATGCATCAGATTCACTGAGCATTTGTCAGAATATTGAACAGGAACACACACGGCAACTGTAACGGCAGGCATTTCAGTTAATCCGATTCCTCATTTAATTGGTAACTAGCGGATGTACCCGGCTTTGCCCAGGCTGACGATGCGATGTAAGTGTATCCTGGTCTTCCTGGTTCTTGTGCAATAAGACTTCCAAATTAAAAGCTGGTTTGT
>JACVVK020000056.1:1395000-1415000 GCA_018292915.2 Batillaria attramentaria
AAATCAAACCTGTCAGTCTCTCTGGATTAAATAAAGTTCAGCTGGACTGTTCAGTTAGCTGTCCGTCCCCATCTATTTCAAACACATGTACCGATAATCCACCTAAGTGCCTGTAAAACCAGCCCGAGTCCACGGCATGGATCCACTGTGCTACCGGGGGCTACTTATAACCATAACTACTTACAAACATTGCCAGGTTTGCGGAGTTATTGTTTACTGCACATACTATCAGATTTCAGTAGATGAGCCACACCTACGGGGTTCACCTTAAGTAGCACACGCTCACACTGGCCCGTTTTTCTGGACAGCGTCAAGGACACTCGATCAGCTAAAACTGATCACAAGGCTCGTCAGTTTCGGGCGACCCGGCAAACACAGTTTTGAAAGAGCGCTTTGTGTGCATTGGGTGCACAAGTGCTTTTGCCCATCCAGCCTCGACAAGTTTACCGTGACTTTGCTTTTGTGCTTTTGTCTTTTGGCTGTATGCAGAACGCCAGCTAGGATGGGCTCACGCACATTGGCAGGAGATCTTAAAGTACATTGTCAATGCATTTGCCGACGCGGCGGCATTCGTGTTTCGAGACTAGCTTCGGTTTCGTTCCTTTCAAGTGCCATAATTAGCACTAGGTGCTCCAGTGTGGCATTCACCGTGAGCGAACCATGCATGGCACACACAACCAGACCTGCACACGGCAGCCGGATGTCAAGGGACCCCGGCGGCAGCCAAGAGCACACAGAAGCTTTATATCGGAACGCTGTTTCAGCATGTCTTTACTGTGACCCTGTTGAGAGGAGATCTCATGCGAAGCGGTTGTAAATCTAAGCAGACAAACAACATAAAAAGAAAAGAAAACTCGGGGGGGGGGGGGGGGCACAGGACACATTCAGGTGTTTTTAACCATACATGTCACATGGCCGAGAGGGGGAATAGCTGGGATTTGCAGGGTGGGTCGGTGAATGTCCCCAGTGGGTAATGACAAAGACGGGGCCAACGAAAAACAGGTCAGCACAAATGTTTGGCTCAACCCGGCATGGGACACGCAGACAGTTTTGTTTTGTTTTTTTTAATTTCAAAAGGACAAATTCAGGTGTTGTATAAGCACACCTGCAAAATTGCTCAGAGAGGAAAAACTGGAACGCGACAAATAACTATTGTGGCAACAGCTTGTGCACACATGTACGTGTATATTTGCGAGGCTCGGCGACACAAATACATTAGACCATGCACATGCATTTCAATATTGATCGTGTGCAAAACAAATGAGTAATCCAAAACGTGGTTTTGCACTGCGGTAAGGTGGGATACGATGACGTTACTATTCACAGCAGTAATATAAGCAGGCATTACAAAAGAACTGGGGGAGCCGGGGTGGCCGAATGGTAGAGCGTTGGACTCTCAATGCTCGGGTCGTGAGTTCGAATCCCGCCGGCTGGAGCCAAATATTTGTGCTGGCCATTTTTCTCGTTGCCCCGTCTTTGATATCACCCTTATGTGGTGGAAAAGGACGTTAAACTCCCAAACACCCCCCACCCCCACCCCACAAAAGAACTGTGCAATCAATAGGCATATTACACGACAGGTGTTAGAAACGTTTACAAATATATTATCATATTTCTGCCGCAGTGAGGCCAAAGCAGAGACAGTGGATATGGGAGACTAGGCACCGTCTATATTATCCTTCTTGGAGTAAATCGAGGGCGCAGCGACCAACGTCAGAATAGAAAGACTCAAAACCATTTTGACAAACCAACTTTTCGTTTGGAAACTGCATAGCACAAGAACTTGGAAAACACAAATGAGTACGGTGAAATCAAAATTGTTGCAAAGGGAAAATGAAGTTTACCGAGCAAATTTGCAAACATCGGACTCAGAAATTTTGCAGGTTGTTGTTGTTGTTGTTGTTTGTTTGTTTGTTTTCTATTTTTATTTTTATTTTTTTTATGGGGGGGGGGGGGCGACTTTAGCTGAAAAAGCTACAGGTTTGTAAATTAGAACTTCACACTGAATCAAAACCGCAAATCTGAGCACCATAAACAATCTCTAGAAAAAAAAAAAAAAAAAGGCTGATTCTGTCAGAACGGACACGGGTGGGTACGTGGGTGTTTGGGGGTGTAACGTCCTTTTCCACCACATACGGGTGATATCAAAGACAGGGCAACGATGAAAAGGCCAGCACAAATAATTGGCCCCAGCCGGGATACGAACTCACGACCCGAGCATTAGAAGTCCAACGCTCTCGGCCACGGATCGACACACAAAAGTAGTTCATGAAGCAAAAGCATGCGTAGCGAGGCCGCGGACCTCTCTCTCTCTCTCTCTCTCTCTCTCTCTCTCTCACACACACACACACACACACACACACACACGAGCATAGACACACAGTTCTCTCTCTCTCTCTCTCTCTTTCCAGTGGCCCGGTGGAGTCAGCCAGTGTCAATACATACACGAACACTGTCCCTACCAACACCAAAGCCTGCAAGAATAACTGAAGTATCTATTCAAATTGATTTGCTTATCATCGCAACTAAGGCACACATTCTAAAATTCTCAACCACAGCCGGACCCGCAAATGGTTTTGTTTTGTTTTTGTGTAGAAAAAAGGTAAGAGATATTCACCTGTACATATATATGCTGTCAGCAGCAACCCGGCAGTAAACATAAACGTGCCCAACTTCAACTGTGCGCCAGTGTGCTTCCCGTATTGCTAGGCGGATCGAACGGTGTGTGTTGGGTTTCTGTTTCACAACACACAACAGACCAAGATCAGATCGAGACGACTGAGAATGTCGGTGTTTAGAAGGTAGCTTCACACGCTATGTTGCACAGTCTCGTATTCTTTAGCAAGTGTGTGTTTCACTGTACTTTGTGCGTTAGCAGACATTTGAGTAAGCAGTAAACGTGTCGGTGTACGGCAAACCAGGAAAATTTGACTCCTGTGCATGTGGGGGCGACACGCTCTAGTGGGGATATGACCCAGTTATAGCTGTGTAGCTGCTATGGAGACGCTGTCGATCACTAAACACAGCCTGACAAAACGTATTCAATTCGAACGCATGCTATATGTCAGGGGATGCATTCAGAGGAAGACTGGCCGCTTGATTCCGGCAAGTTTCATTTGAATCCACACCTAAAATTCACAACTAAGCGAAAACAGAGAGAGGGGGGGGGGGGTTGGGAGTTTAACGTCCTTTTCCACCACGTAAGGGTGATATCAAAGACGGGGCAACGAGAAAAAAAGCCAGCACAAATATTTGACCCCAGACGGGATTGGAACTCAAGACCCGAGTATTGAGAGTCCAACGCTCTATCCCGGTTCCCAGAGAGAGAGAGAGAGAGAGAGAGAGGTGGGGGAGGGGGGGGGGGCTGGACAGACAGAGAGAACTCTGCAATGTGTCATTCCATTAATTTAATAAATCAATGTTGTTGGGTTTTGTTTTTGTTTTTTTTGTTTGTTTGTTTATTTAAGTTAATATTTTATTTTGTTTGTCCTGATGAAGGTACAACGCTGACACGCTGACGTGTTGATTGTAAAATGTGTCTTGAGTGGTTTGGTTTTTTCTTTTTTGTTGCTTCTACTTGTTAATGTTCCACAAAACACACAAACCAGATTTTTTTCACAGATGATGGGAGATCGACTTCTTTTCGAAATAGCAAACACTTATAAGTGACAGTGCATTTCTCTCACGCCACAGAGACCCGGCGCGAATTGTAATGCAGACTGCCAAAAACCTTCTAGTATGTTCCAGTACGTTTGCTGTTCTGGAGTGTCCGTGTTATAGGATAAGTGATGTGAACGCTACTTCAAGTAAATTAGAAAAACCGTACAGCACCATTTGAAGTGCAAAGTAAATATACGATGATCAGCGGCTAGATAACCTTAGGCCAAACAGAATTTTTTTTCTCTGTGTTGGTTTTGTATCACAAATGTACGAGGCCCCGAAATGCACTGTTAGCCTCAGGCATCATAAAATGCCCCAATCTAGAGACAAAAATTACCTTGCATAGACCATTAAATTTTATTGGGGCACGCACCTGACCGGCGGGCGTTTAAAAAAAAAATCGAATGCCTCCTTTCCGCTCAGGCCTCACTGGAGTAATAAATGCCCAATCAGTTCTGCGCCGAATCATGTATACCGAACCATACGGTGTACTTCGGCGGTACTATCAGTCACCACGACCACCACCCTCTTTCACCCCCCTCCACGCCCCATTCTCGTCCCCTTCAGAAAAAAAAAAGTGTCAGAGGATTGTAAGAAGTATTGAAAACCAAACACGCACAAAAATCCTTAGACGCGCCTTCAAATGATCCAGACTGAATAGTGACCTTGTTCAGGGCCCGTATGTAACAGGCGAGGTTACGGCTTTTAGCCCCGGCCGGGTCAGTTAGAGTCTAACCTCGAACTAAAACTAGCTCTAGGGTATTTTCATCGTTGCCCCGTCTTCGATGGAAAAGGACGTTACACCCCCCCCCCCCCCATACCCACCCACCCACCCACATTCAACCCCCCCCCCCCCCCCCCCGTTTGTGGTACTTGTCGCACACAAGAAGTATTTCACTTGGGTGTATGATCAGGACACAGGTACCCAATAGAATTGCGCAAAAAGTGGGTTGTAGGAGCCTGTTTTGCATAAAGTATTGAAATTTCACTGTTGAAATGTTTTTTTTGGAGAGTGGAATTGAGTGAAGGGTTTTTCATTGTTGTGGGTGGAAAGGTGCATGTTTGGTGTATTTTTAGGCGAGAGAATGAGAATGGTGGCAGCCTCGCTGTCGGCTTGTTGACATGTAAACAACATGTGCAGTTATGTCCCTTGGACTGCTGTCTGCTATGAGGTGTGAGGGGGGTGGCAGTGGAGAGTGATGCTATCTTGGAAATGAATTGGAAAAGGTGCCTTTTTTGGGGGTGTTATTTTTGCTTTTTTGTGTTCATCTGGTGTCAGTGTAAGGGGCTGAGGGTGGAATCGGGCCTGTCTTTTGTGAAATCTGTGATGCAGACCGCTACGTGTTTGTAGATTAATCAGTGCGTAAATCAATAGGCGTCTGTGTCCTGACAGTCGGGAAAAGCATATAACAAATCCGGCAAACAGAGTCCGTGGGCGCCCCGCGACCGGTCATGCGCGACCCGCGCAAGGTCAAAGGCGGCGGGCGACAGGTTGAAATTGGTCATGGGCGACGGGCGGCGATCGGCGACTGACTATAACCCACCCGGTAGGTGGCCGCGACCGGTCACGGACGGCGGGCGACTGGCTATACGCGACCCGCGCAAGGTCATGTGCAGCGTGCGGCGTTCCAAATTTGGTCATGAGCGACGGGCGGCGAATGGCGACTGATTATACCCCACCCAGTAGGTGGCCGCGACCGGTCATGGACAGCGGGCGACTGGCTATGCGCGACCCGCGCAAGGTCATGAAAATTCCAAAATTGGTCATGGACGGCCAGCAGGCGATGAGTGGCGACTGGTCACGGGCGGCGCACCACCGTCCACAAGATTAATCAACACGTTAAAACAAAAACACTGAAACACCTTTGACAATTTCTTTATTGAAAGTTCAATTCAACAAAATGTGTTTGATGAAAGAGCTTGTGTTTAATGTACGTGTGCTTTAACACCTAGACAACGTTTTTAACAGATGAATTTTGTCCACAGGTAAGGACTCAAGCATCTACAATTATGTGACATATTCATGCTTGTATGTGCCCATGAAAAACCATTTTAGCAAGTGTACATGCAGTCTAACATCTTAATGTCTGACAAAAAGAACAAATATCACACACACACACACACACACACACACACACACACACACACACACACACACACACACACACACACACACACACACACACCTCTAAAAAAGAAAGCCACACACATAATTATATGGCGCGACGATTTATATTCCAAGCGAATCAACATCCTAAATCAGCCACGATTCATGGTCAAAACTTCGAGATACAGGGGTATGTTGTACTTGACACTTCAGCCGGCCAACAGATTCTAAGCTCTAGGCTGGTTGACAAGTACTTCGACAGGTCCCAGTCAGAGCAATGCAAGTCACGCAACATGAGTGTCAACCAGCACTGGCATGACCATCCCCGTGTGTTTTTGTGGTTGTCAATCCTTCCTTGACAACACATATGTCTCCATACATAATTGTACGGGTCGCCTATGGTCAGTAGCTTATGACCAATTTTTATCAGTCGCCAGCCGCTAATGACCAACCGTGAGTTGCCTATGACCAGCCGCCGGTAGTTCATGGCCAGTCACCCATGACCAGTTGCTCATGACCAGTCGCTCACAACACTCACACGTCGCTCATAACCAATTTTGTCCTGTCGCCTGTCGATAATGACCAACCATGGGTCGCCTGTGACCAGCCGCCGGTAGTTCATGGCCAGTCGCCCATGACCAGTCGCTCATGACCAGTCGCTCACAACACTCACACGTCGCCCATGACCAATTTCGACCTGTCGCCCGCCGCCTTTGACCTTGCGCGGGTCGCGCATGACCGGTCGCGGGGCGCTCACGGACCCTGTTTGCCGGATTTGTTACCTCGGAAAAGAGTACTCCTGCCTGACAAAAGATTTAGTCGCGTACAAGAATTATTTCCCTTGGTACGTATTTCCAACATGATATCAGACGGCTCGCGCTGGTGTTTTTCCCGATCTTTTGTTTTTGATAGTTTATTGTGCGTGTTGCTTTTGTTGTAGCTGGGGTTTTTAAAGTTTGTTTTGTTGTGTTTTGGGGTTTTTGTTTGTTTGTTTGTTTGTTTGTTTGTTTGTTTCATTCTTTGGTCCGATTGGGAATTGTCTTGTCTTGTCTTGTCTTGTCTTGTCTTGGTTTGGTTTGGTTTGGTTTGGTTTTTTGTTTGTTTGTTGTTTTTGTTGTTTTGTTTGTTGTTGTTGTTGTTGGGGTGGGGGGGGGGTAGTTTGTTTTGTTTTGTACTTGTTTGGATTAGTTTTGTTTTGGTGCTTTGTTACTGTTTGTTTCTGAATGCCAAATTTGCGAAACCAAACAAAGAAACTAACTTCCAACGCTCATTTGGTAGGAAAACAATTTATTGTTTCCTCTCAGCAATTCAAACAGAAACAGAAAAAAATCCAACCGAGACAAATAAAACAACAAATCAAAATTCTTTAAAAAAAAAAAAAAAAAAGTTCTGTTCAATTTATTTTTCGCATATGTCAGTCCGTGTTGACAGGTTAACTCTATTCAAAGGGGACTAACCGAAAACCACTGTCTACATTCTACATAACTTATGGATAAAGGGGGACAAAACCTTTTCACATTCTTGATGCTCAGAAAGAATGTCTGATTACTGGTGTTATCAGGAAACGCTGTTTATGTTCCTGACACTAATATGAGAAATGTTGCGCAAAGGAAGGGCAGGGGAGGAGGAGGGAAAGGTAGGGAAGGGGGGAAGGAGCTGAGAGGAGGGGAGGGGAAGTAAGGGAGTTAATAATTAGTTTAAAGGTGCACTACAAAATACAAACTTTTTTGGGCTATTTTGACAAAACTGAAAGTTACGCAACAAAAAGAATGTTCAGTTAATCATTTATCTGCTTTCATTTAAAAAAAAAAAAAAAACACTTCAAAATGAAATGTTATCAATGACTCAATCATTGTATATCTTCATCATTTGTTTTGAAGCCATTTGAATTCTGCGTTGAACCGCGTATTCCATAAACATGCCGCTGACGTACATTTTTCTACTGTACAAATAAAGTCTTCTGAACAAATCGCACATATAAATCACCAAAAAAACGTCTGGTTAAAAGTGACAGGCAGGGAAACGGTTTAAGGTCTACAAAAAGTCTACACTTAAATTCAAAGACATGATTCAACAGTCTGATTGGTCAAACAATGGGATGCACCTTTAAACTGTGACATCAATAAAGACTCCATGCTTTACTGACTTCACGGACAATTTGCATCATTTGCGTAAGTGTTAACTGGAAAGTGGAAATGTGGGCTTAACTGGCACAAAGATGAAAATTGTATATTCACACAAACACACACACAAAACAGTTATTTGGACGGTTTCGAGCCGAAGTAACAAGAACGGTATGATGTCATGACTGCGTAAGAACAGTATGACGTCATGATCGCGTGCATTAAATGACGTCAGTTTGGTGGTAGTAGCCGCTAATTGTAGACCACTAAACAGAGGCGTTTGTGAGTAGGTCTCTTAAAGATTTCTTTTTTTTTAAGTCCAATTTTGCGCCGAATCGTGCATACCGAACCATACGGTGTACCTCGTGCACACCCCCCCCCCCCCCCCACCCCCCACTTCCACATCCCATTCTTATCCCCTCCCGGAAAAAAAGAGAAAGAAAGTGTCAGAGGATTGTAAGAAGTAGCCTATTGAAAACCAAACACACACAAAAAAATCCTTAGACGCACCTTCAATTGACCCAGAATAGTGACCTAGTTACCCAGAATAGTGACCTAGTTCTGACCAAGCGTCTGCAACATGTGATCAATATAACGAACGCAACATTGTTACCGTCCACTGGTTAAGTGCCATGGGTTCCATAAGCATTTAGGCCCTTTTACCGTATATTCATAATAATTTGCAGTTTTCAGCTTGTAAAGAAAATTATGACAAGAGCACCTACATAATACACTGGCCAGTGACTCATTATGCTGCGCGCATAAGTGATTTAAAAAAAAAAAATCTTTTTCCATTACCATGTCGAAAACGCCAAGGATTTCATAAGCATTTCTCATGACATCAGAATGAGGTTTTTTTTTTTTATTTGTTTATTTCCCCCGATTCTTCCGGAGGGTGGTCAAAAGGGTGAGCGGTGGTCTAATAGGTAGCGCGTCGGATTTAGCCGCTGCGCTACTGAACGGCCGTCACCAATGTCATGGCGATGAAGCGTGGGTTCGAGCCCAGGTCGAGTTTGTGATATGTGATACCGGTTTATCCTGGCTGCCGGGCTGCTTATCGGTGGTTTCTCTCCGGGTTATCCGGCTTTCCTCCCGGCCCAGCAAAATTCTAAAAATTATAGGATAGGTATTGGGTGGCGCTGCACCGCGGCGACGCGATTCCTCCGGGGGAAGCAGCCCGAATTTCCCGAAAAGGGATAATAAAGTAGTAAAAAAATAAAAAAAATTAAAAAAAATTTACGAGCCAGAACCCGACTATCCCCTTCCCTCTATTCGAGAAGACGTGTTAAAAAGAGCAAGCCACTGCACACAGGTAGGAGCCACTTCAAGCCACTATTACGCAAGACGTGGACCTTCCTCGCTAGGCCCGAGATCGCTGCAGATTGTGTAACAGTGGCTTGAAAGTGGCTCCTAGTGGTATGAAGATTTCAAGACTGCAAACTAGCACGACTGTGTTCAGGTCCAGCCTTTGGCGCACGCGGTTGGCCAGTTCCAGCTGGCATGTCAAAGTCACAACTGTCAACAGTCCACCATTCACAAACACTGTAATGCTGGCGGAATGACATTAAAACAAAAAAACAAACAAAAACAAAAAACCATTGTGAACCAGACGGGAGAAACATTGTATTCACTTTTTTTTTTTTTTTTTTTTCTTTTTGCTGCATCCTCAAAATAGATGCATTGCGTGTGACTCGTGCTCTATAAGCAAGAATAAACGTCTTCAGTGAAAGGTTCCATCAGTATAATGTATTGCTTTGGTTTGGATAAATCTTACAAATATGACCAGAATGACAACAAAAAACACACACGCATAAATTCACTTAAAATATTGCACGAGGATCTGCCTCTGTGTAGGTCTAGGGAGCCTCGGGAGGCCGCTACCGTTGCAGACCTCTCATCAAGAGCTAGTGGTACACCACAAAATTTGGCATTCACCATGGTGAAGAACAAGAACAAAATACTTAATTAATGCCACTAGCCATGGCATAAATCTGTACAGATTTAGCATACTCAACGCTCATTTTAACAAGTCAGCAGCATTTCCGCTATTATGGTGCGCAGGTTGATTTTTTAAAAACCCCAAAAAACACACATGAAGAAAAAAAAAAACCACTAAAACAACCAGCGCTGATTCTGTGTCATCATATTGTCAAGCATACAGCTTCTGTCCTGGGCGACAATGATAAATTTGAGCTCATCTTTGCAAACCGCTCGAAAAAAAAAAAAGGGGGGGGGGGGGGCGTCAAATTGACCGTTTCATACTCAAACACAGAAACAGGTGGTGTAACTGAACGTGTACACAGCGTCAGATTTGACCAATCTCCGAGGAAGTTTTGCCCTCAGAGTCCAATATTCTGCATTTTCTTAGACGTACACGCGGTGTGTCTTGTCCTTGGGAGTCGGGACGATGCAGAAATACCATTCCATGAAATGTCCTCGAGGTTTGTCGTCGAGAATTCCACCACCCCCAAATATTGAGGCCACAAATAGGTGATCATTTGACTAAAAGCGTGTAATTATCGTGACATGACTGTCTGTTCCTGGAGGTGCCGACTATTCAGAAAAATCATTTCATAAAAGGTCATGGATCTTGTCCTCGAAAACTCCATCACCCAGAATGGTAGGGTCACAAGGAAATCACTTGACGAAACCGCCTAGACTTTCTTTGTTTTTGGAATTCCCCAGGCCAAGAATGTCCACAGGATTCTCGACCATGTCCTCAATAGCACCACCACAACCAAAATAATGGTGACTCCCCTGACTCTTGGATTTCCTCTTCTTGGAGATGCTCGAGTTTGTCAACGAGAACCTCATCACCTCAACTAGTCAGGTCACAAGTAATCACTTGACAAAAAGCGTTGCGCATGGCTTGACTTTCTTTATTCTTAGCGTTCCTCAGACCAAGACGATTAAAAAAAACATTCCCGACTTTCTCCACGAGAACCTCACCACCCAAAATGGTGAAGTCAGCAAGGAATCACTTGACGAAAAGCGTCTCGCATGACTTGGCCTTGTTCTTGGAGCTCCCGTGACCGAAGAGCCTGTGGAAGAAGGACATGGCGCGACCCGGAGACTTGGATCGCGAACGTGAGCGGCGGATGTCTGGGGGGTTGAGCAGGGCGGAGGGAGGGGGGTGGAGCTTCTGCCTGATCTGAGATACGATGCCCACCAGCAGCTCATCCACGTGGTGGTTCAGGGCGGCAGAGGTCTCCGTGTAGCGGCAGTCGTACTTGGACGCCAACTTGGTTGCATCTGAAAAATGAAAAAAAAAAAAAAAAAAAGTAAATAAAAATACATCAACTTCACACTGAGGGATCAAGGACAGCATTTGAATGCTCACAAATCATCCGAAGTTGTACCGTCATTTGGTAGGGGAGTTAGTTGGTTAGTTAGTTATTTAGAGCTTAACACCGCGCAAACAACAAGGACTATTTCGCGGCTATGGCAGGTGCGCCGAGATAGCCGAATGGTATAGCGTTGGACAATGCTCGGGTGGTGAGTTCGAGTCTCGACTAGAGCCAAATATTTGTGCTGGCTTTTTCGTTGTCCCGTCTTTGACATCACCCCATACGTGGTGAGAAAAGACAAACTCCCAAACACCCAACACCCAGACACCCACCCGTCACATGACACAGGGGCCTGTAGGGCGCATACCAGGTTCGTTGAGGTTTGTCCCTTTCATCGTATTACAGTGCTACTGACGTTTGTACATACGACACGCACGTGCAACATCCAATTGTGACGACCAATAAAACATGAAAACTCGGGTAAGTATGTCATTTATGCCTTTTACAGGCCGATTTTCTTTTCTTTTCTTTTTTGTTTTTGTTTGTTTGTTTGTTTTTGGTTTTTGGTTTTTGTTTGTTTGTTTTTTTGGTTGTTTTTTGGGTTGTTGTTGTTGTTGTTGTTGTTGTTGTTGTTGTTGTTGTTGTTGTTGTTGTGTTGTTGTTGTTGTTGTTGTTGTTTTGGTTTGTTTGTTTGTTTTTGGTTTGTTCTTTGTTTGTTTGTTTGTTTTTTGTTTGTTTGTTTTTTGTTTTTGTTTTTTGTTGTTGTTGTTGTTTTGTTGTTGTTGTTGTTTTTTTGTTTTTTTTGTTTTGTTGTTGGTTTTTTGTTTTTTGTTTGTTTGTTGTTGTTTTTTTGTTTTGTTTTGTTTTGTTTTTTTTTTTTTTGGGGGGGGGGGCATGATTCACTGGTCACCACTATGAGTGGAGGCGTACGGTCGGCAAACACATCAATACGAAAATGGAATCTGGTTGGATCTCTACGGTACATTTTTTCTTTCTGGTGATGCATAAGAAATAATCTCCCTTTTTTTTCTTCTTCTTCTTTTTTTTTGTAATGGGGCAAAACCGTGCATTTTTACTGCAAACAGATGATTACTTTGCTCACGAACGCGGTTATCAATGTGCATCCTACCCCCTTACAGGACATCCAGGTCTCGTATAATTATACTGACTGACCCGTTTTAAAAGTACGGACCCTGGCCTGTTCAGTCCATCGACAGCATGTTGCCGGGAAAATGACAGAGAGAAGCGTTAATAATTCATCGGCGTACATCCGACTCTTGTTACACGCCGTACCGGACGGACATTAGCACCCCATTAGTTCAGTGACGCTTCACAAAGGAATGCGCAGTTGTACTACAGAATGCTGCTCTAGCGTCAAGAGGATTGCACGTGCGTCCTGTTACCTATAGGAGAGCGCCTCGGGATACTCGTATTTATCATATAATAATAATAATAAGTATTGTATATGCGTTTTATGAATCGACTCAAAGCGCCGCGAACTGAACCCAACACGCACACTCACGTGAATCACACGCATTCTCTCACACACTGGACATGAACGCATTACAATCACATGGTGCGAAGGGTCAGCTCAGCTATTTCAATTTCGGAATTTTAGAATTGCATTTAGTTTTCAAATTTGGTGGGCTGAGCATATCCAAAGCAGAGGGGGGGGGGGGGGGGGCGGAGTACCCGGACAGAACCCCCGACGATCGGCCCGAATGAACGGTGCCACATATGTGATGGAAGAAATCTTTGACCCGAGTGGGACTCGAACCCCTGACCTCTCGCATTGGTGACAAGTCTCTTAACCACTAGACCACCGACCGCCCCATGGTGCATATGATGCAAATCGCTCTGCAGAGCAATAGTATTAATAATAATAATAATAGGGCGCCTATCCCCGGGGAGGGAGCTCTAGGCGCCTTAAAGTCTAAAAATGAAGTAAAGAACCAAAACAACACATTCACCAAACATACACTACGCGAGAACAACTTTTAAAAAAGTAAAGAAAAAAAAGCACAAATTAAGAACAGAAAACACAAGTAAAATGATAAAGGACAGGCAGAGACAATTAAAAACCAAGAACAAGCTCACACAACCTACGTAAATCAAAACACAATTTTGAGAAAAAGAACCAGTGATAGGAACTCAAAACAAAAGAATAGATTGGAGTGAGCCAGATAAAACCTTAAAAGATAGCAGTGGTGAGCAGCTAAAAGTAAGACTGACAAATAAGGCTGTGCAATATGAATTATATAAACATAGGGCTTGCAGGATATGCAGGACAGTCTTATCTTACTTCTTATCATGACTTAGAGGTTAGAACACGTACGACGTCTTGGGAGATATAGACTTGTCTTTGATCCATAAAGCCTGCTCTTAACTGGGCACAGCGCGCGAAACACACATGTGCACATCACAGTCGTTGCGCTCGGTGTGTCTACTAACTACAAAACTGAACACAGCTGTGCTCGGTGACAAACCGATTGAAGATGCACTGTCCGCCATGTTTGCGCGCCGAGTGACGTAGAACAGCCAATCAGAATCTGTTGTGGAAACCACAGTCACTGACATTGTGACTATTTGAAATCCAGGTTGCTGTGATGACGCCACAGCGGCGGAAACCCCCAAATCACAGCTGTGTCACAACTGTGGACAGCACTGTAGCGCTCCGCAGTGCCCAGTTAAGAGCCAACCACGCTTGAAGGCGGTGGTGCGTAATGCATTAAAAAGAATACGTCAGAATCGCCCAAAACATCGTATTTTGGCTGCTTTCTCGCCAAATTTCTTGAATAGTTCCCCCCCCCCCCCCCACTTCTTCTTTTTCTGGTCACGGTGTGACACTGGCTGGCACTGACAGGACATTCAGTTTTTACCCAGCGATGTGTGTTGGAACTCATTCATCTGTGTGTTCGATCTTCTAAGGTCAAAGCTGCGTCATGCATCATGCTCAGCAATTTTTTACTACCAGCCAGGACTGCTCCTAGTTATGGCTAACCCATGAGTGATCGGGGAAGTCACATCTTCGATTACAGGAGAGGGGTCATCATGACTAGACTGATCCAAATTTAAAAAAAAAAAAAAAAAAACCCTCTTCAAGCAAACTACGTCATGTGAACGTCAGTGGGGAAACCGGCGATGACATCATCTCCCCTTGATTGTGCGCATGCGCTAATATCTTCCTCCAGATTTACAGAAAAATAGGAACTAAACGCTGCCGATGAGGATGATAAATGTGGTCACATAAATCAAAGCACGTCTAAAACACAGCTATGACGCGCAGACCAGAATTAGAAGCTGTGCGATACAGACGAACCACTCCGTATAATCTACTCTGTACACAGCACGGCTCCGCTGGATAATGTAAGATTTATGAGGTTGTTTTTTTCTGTTGTTGTTGTTGGTGGTGGTGGTGGTGGTGGTGGTGGTGGTGGTGGTGGTGGAGGTGGTGGTGTTTTTCGGTAACCGCAATATACGTGAAGCAACGTCAAGCACTGTGTGTGTGTGTGTGTGTGTGTGTGTGTGTGTGTGTGTGTGTGTGTGTGTGTGTGTGTGTGCGTGCGTGCGTGCGTGCGTGCGTGCGTGCGTGCGTGCGTGCGTGCGTGTGTGTGTGTGTGTGTGTGTGTGTGTGTGTGTGTGTATGTGTGAGAGAGAGAGAGAGAGAGACAGAGAGTGCGTGCGTGCGTGCGTGCGTGCGTGCGTGCGTGCGTGCGTGCGTGCGTGCGTGCGTGCGTGCGTGCGTGCGTGCGTGCGTGTGTGCGTGCGTGCGTCCGTGTATATGCCCCTGCATGACTCAGCTGCATGAGATACTGCGCTTACCAAAACAAAACCACAAAAAAACCCAAATCCAATAATATATAACTGCGAAGATTGAAGTGGACTTTTGTAACTGTAGCACTTGACAAATAAATAAATTTTAAAAAAAAAACACTCTAGGTAATAGATTCTGGAAAACTCTGGTCAAGCATGTACCTAACTGTCAGGTTAACGACCCTAGCGACGCAGGATCCACCGAGTTAAACGGTTAGCCTTCATGATGTGCGGCACGTAGGCAAGCCTCAGGAATAGACTGATCAATAAACTTAGCACCACCCTGCACCAGCATGTACAAATATTTGCCTGGCACGTTGATAGGTGTTTTCAACGCCAGATTCTGGCGGGTGCAAGATCGACGGTGAAGATCACCAAAGTCTTTTTTATATATATTTATCAAAGCATTTAAACAGAGCAGCTACCGACCTGAAAAGCTTCAAAAGTTCAAAAAACATTTACGCATTCCTCCCTCCCCCTTCCCCGTACCTCACTGGATAGGAGAGGGAAAGGGAAGAGGGGGGGGGGAGAGAGAGCGGGAGGGAGAGACAGACAGACAGACAGACACAGACAGAGAGAGCCAGACACAGAGAGACAGAGACAGACACAGAGATACAGAGAGCATAATTTTGTTGGTTTTTTGTCTGCATTTTTCTGTCCGTTTGATATTTTCCAAAGTTTTCTTTTTCAACTTTTATTTTACTTTTTCAGCTTTGATATGATGAAACTCAAATAACTCTTCTTTCTTTCTTTCTTTCTTTTTTCCTTCCTTTTTTCAATTCAAAGCTATTAAGTTTGGCTGACTTGCAATGCAAGAACCAAAAAAAAAAATAATAAATGCAGGGGCGTAGGAACCACGGGGGCCCTGGGGGCCCAGGCCCCCGTTCGATTTTTGGAAAGGGGGCCCGAATATCTTTGGGCCCCCCTTGCTTTTGATAAGAGGAGAGCGGGCCCACCAGTGGTGGCCCCCCCCCCCCCCCCCTGCTCTGCTGTCGCAGGACACAATCCTTGGCAGTCAACACACACACACACACACACACACACACACACACACACACACACACACACACACACACACACACACAAACCTGCCCCCCCCCTTCTTCACCCCGGCCGTATGGCTCACCCGACTTAGTGGGCCCCCCCTTCCTCTCAGCATCTTCCCACGCGCCTGAAATGTCATACACTCCTGCTATTTCTAATAAAGATATACCCATAGTCCGAAAGTCAACAGGATGCTTCTTTACTTCACAAAGTGGGTCGCGCATCGCCGTTAAAAATAAAATCTTGTTTTAAAAAAAATTCAGCCAAGGACACCACATCTGACTTCCCGTTTGTGATTTTCCCCGCGTCTAATGATCCCGGACAGCGTGTCACAACCGGTCTCTGACATCGACACAATTCGTCAAATTTCCGGAGGCTACATATCGATCTGCAGTGTGTGCGTTTGATGGAACAGCCATTCTTTTCACCCCCTCCGTTCCCTTGCGCGGAGCGGAAACACCGGAAGTGAAGAGGGTGACACAAGGGAAGTAACTGTAATTTCTGCGAGAGTTACGCGCCATTAGGACGCTTTCATGTTCACGCCTTCAGGTGACGCGTGTATGCGGTGTCCGATTGAAACAAACCCAACAGTACTGTCACGTTGTGAAACACGAGTTGTTGGCCTTACTCTCTTTTTCACAGGAGTTGTTGGCCCTGTTTTTATATAACACTTTGCTGTCACTAGTGTCAGGGGTTTTCAAGAGGTCCGGGTCGCCGTTTTTAGTTTTTCCGCACTCCATCAACTGTAATTGCTCCAAAGCTAAAACAGGACCACTGTCAGGTTGTGAAACAGGAGTTTTTGGCCTTCTTCTAACAGGAGTTGTTCGCCTTTATTAATAGGAGTTGTTGGCCTTTTTTTAACACTTTGCTGTTAGTGGTTTTGAGGGGACGCCCCATTGCAGTTTCTCTTCCATATCCTGTCTAAAAACCGAAACTGTTCAGAAGGCTGTGAAACAGGAGTTTTGGGCCTTTCTTTTTAACTGAAATTCTTGGTCCTTTACAACATTTCGCTTTCAGCGGTTTCTAAAGATATCAGGATCCCCCCCCCCCCCCGCCCCCCTCAATATACAAACAGTCTAAAAGCTAAAAATGTTCCGAACATGACACAGGAAAGAAGTTCAGAAACAATTTGGACATTGTGTGGGCGTTCCTGAGATACCCCTAACACCGAGAGAGGGTGGGTGGGTGTTTAGGAAGTCGAGTTCTTTTCCACCCAACTATACGGGGCAACAAGGGAAAATTAATGCTAGCACAAATGTCGGCTCCCGATCAGGATTCGAACTCACGATCCGAGCGTTGAAAGTCCAGCGCTCTGGATTGTCCTGGCTCCCCATCACAGAGAGAAAAGGGGGGGGGGGGGGTTGGGAGTTTAACGTCCTTTTCCACCACATAAGGGTGATATCAAAGACGGGGCAACGAGAATAAGGCCAGCACAAATATTTGGCCCCAGCCGGGATTCAAACTCACGACCCGAGCATTGAAAGTCCAGCACTCTACCATACGGCCACCCCGGCTCCCCCCACGACAGAGAGAGAATGGATGACTAAAATGATAAATGATAAGGATAAAGCTTTAAAGACTTGACGCTCAGACATTTCGTGAATCATCGTTTCCTTGATAAGCTACACCATCCAGACAGACAGACAGACAGACAGACAGACAGACAGACATATTGTCTTAATTTTCAGCCGAGGCAATGGCCTTATATTGAATCCACAATTTTATCCATCAGCCTGCAAAGAGTCGCACAGCTTAGACAACGCAACCTTAATTCGTAACTGCACTGTTTGTGACCCCCCTCCCCTCCCCCCCCCCAAAAAAAAAAAATGTTCGTCCACCCGCCCCCCCCCCCCCCCTCCACTTCAAAAAAAATAAGTGTAGCGAACTAAACCCATGCAGGACTCTAAGAAGGAAAGAAGCCCTCAACAAACGCGGGAAGGACATCGATTCTTGACACTCAAGTCACGACCGTGGTCGTGATCCTCCAAGCTTTATGGAAGCACTCCGAAACAAGGTTATTCAGCTAATGGTTTCCTCTCGCTCGCTACTTTCTCCAGCACCGCTGGTGCCTGTGACTGTAGTCAATCAATATGATTGTCGGGCGTTCTTCGTGCCGTCTCACTCTAATGATACTCATTTCCATCCTGAAACTGCAAGTGATGAACTGACCGTATGGTGGCAAAAAAGGAAGGAGGTTCTGTTGGGTGAGAAGACTGTTGACACTACAACTCGGGCTCAACCCGAGTCAGTTTACCTCGACTCGGGTTGGACTCGGGGCCAATAGCGTTCACACTACATTATCTGCAAGTCAAACCCTGACAATGACGTTGGAAAACTTACGTCATGTTCGCCGTCATGCCTTGATGAAAGCGTCATATCATGACGCCAGCTGTATGTTAATTGTTTCGATCTGAAATGCGAGTTGGCCCTGAACCCAGGTTCAACCCTGTTCCGTAGCAGACATGGACTATGGTTGACTGTGGTTTATAACACATTGTCTGTTTCCCTCATGTACATTGACACATGTGTTGCAATTCTCGTATATATCTTCGCGTGCTTCCCTTGTGAACGGGCTGGAAGCCTAACACTATAAAATCCATACATTCATCCATTCATTTATACATTCATTCATTCAAAACGAGTGGCATAACTTCAACAAGAAAGTTCACACAAGGGCGGCAACTGACCGTGTTTGGTGACTCTCCGCTGGCGCGCCAAGTCGATCTTGTTGCCCACCAGGATGATGACGCGATCCACACCGGACTCCACCCTCAGCTGTCTGACCGTGTTGACGGCGTAGTTGTACGTACCGGGGTCCGTGACGGAGAAGATGACGACATAGGCGTCAATGTTGATGTCTTCCCTCTCCACGTCCGGGTGCTGAAACAGTCATCATCATCGGTTACTTATCGATATCATTATCGCCGTCATCAGTCCTGTCAGCATCGTTTGATATTATCGTTGTTATCATTGTCATCGTCGTCTTCCTGCAACGTCATGTATCGTTTTATCGCCGCTGTTTGAGTTAAGATAATTATCTGAGTTTTGAAGGACCATTTGGCCTGCTGAGGCGTCACAATTTTGAACCAGATCTTGATGATCGTAATCATAATGCAATATTAACAGTACTGCCTTTTTTTCTGCTGCTGCTAACCAGCTCTTTGGAAGGTCCAGTAGCGTTCCTCCCAGGTCATGGGTGGAATCTACAGACAGCTCTGCAGGGACAGTTTTTATTATGCACGAGGATGCATATGAGGATAATGATGATGCTATGGAGGTCCATGTGTTCTTGTTGTTGTTTGGATTTTTTTCTTTTTGCTGCTGCTGCCTCAGCTCATTGACAGCTCAAGTGGGTTCCTGCCAGGTCAGGGGTGGAATCCACAGACAAGTCGAAAGCTAGGACGATTTTAATTATGCATGATGGTGAGGATCAGGATGATGTATGATGACGCTATGGAGGTCCATGTGGTTTGGGACTGCGGGACGGGGCCGCATTCCGTGCTTCCTGTCATATTTATCCCGGGCGTTATCCATGCCTTCCGAATACTGGTCTGTGTCTTTGCTTCAAGTCGCGGGAGTTCGAACCACTTTCCCTAGTGACTCCAGCACAGCTAAGTGCTCTTCATCACGCAGGCTCATGCAAGCCGTGATATTAAATTTTACAATGTATAAGTTAGTGGATGAATATGCATTGGTTAGAGGCATGGCTGTGCTCACTAATTTTATACAGTAGTACAAATTACAGTGTTTCTTGGACATCAACGTTCCTGCGTGCTATGTAGTAGTATTACAAATTATTGAATAGATGGAATCTTTTTTAAGTTGTTTCTCTTTAATAATAATAATAATAATGCGGCAGATTTCGCTGCCCGCACCAGCAAGTTTCAGTGATAAAAAGCAAGACTGTGACGTTTCTCCAGACAATACGTACTTTCGCGCACACAGTGACGTAACGAAACCTGCGTC
>JACVVK020000056.1:1417500-1427500 GCA_018292915.2 Batillaria attramentaria
GTACAAAAACCGGGTCAAGCCCGCGGACCACAAAGCCAACAGGACACGAACGAAACAAAAGACCATCTGCCACAGGGGGTTTACACACGCGCCCAAAATGTACGGCGCAAAACGGGGGTACATCGCTCTTCAATCTTCGTGTAAAATTGTGACTTGCTGACTTCTTCTGTGATACAAACTTAGTTTTATGATACTATTCTGTTTCAGCTTTTTTTTTTCCTCATTATTTTCATATTCTGCTGTGTTAATGTCAATGACTGTAATTTTAGATAGTCATTTGTTTTGTGGTTTAAGAGTTGCTTCCGTACATGCACGCATCCATACTTTTTATTTTTAGTAGTAGTAATAATAATAATAATGAGTATTATATAGGCGCTTTACCTAATTTCGTGAATCGACTCGAAGCGCCGCGAACTGAACCCAACACGCACGCTCACGTGAATCACACGCATTCTCTCGCACACTGGACATGAACACACTACAGTCACGTGGTGCGAAGGGTCAGCTCAGCCTATTTAAATTTCGGGATTTAGACTTGCATTTATTTTTCATATTTTGGTGGGCTGAACATTTCCAAAGCAGAGGGGGAGGAAGCCGGAGATCGGCCCGAATGAACGGTGCCATATACGAGAAGGAAAAATGCTTTGCCCCGAGTGGGACTCGAACCCCCGACCTCTCGCATTGGTGACATGTCTCTTAACTACTAGACCACCGACCGCCCCATGTGTGTGTGTGTGTGTATGTGGAAGGAGCTCTTAAAGGGGCTAATGAGACCATGTTTATGCTGTTTTCGTGGTATCTGTCATCACATCCCTTACGCACTTGGACAGTGACAGCGTCTGTAATGCTGGCACTGAGCCAACAGAAGCGTACTCGATGACGAAGCGACCCCACTCAGCGCTCCAGTAGTGTAACGACAGTCGTAGAATTTGAAATGTTCGAGCGATCGCGCAAAGTGTAAACAGCATTGTATCGCATTCAGAGCTGTACTAATGATGAAGATAAATGTCAAGGTACAGGCGGACGAAACTGTTCCAAAACACAACGTAACATAAGTAGGCTGAGTAAAGATGGCGCTAGCCTGCTTAAACCCAAACACATTCCCAATGCTGTAGTTATGTTATGTTATGTTATGTTGGGGAGCCGGGGTGGCCGACTGGTAGAGCGTTGGACTTCTAACGCTCGGGTCGTGAGTTCGTATCCCGGCTGGGGCCAAATGTTTGTGCTGGCATTTTCATCTTTGTCCCGTCTTTGACATCACCCGTATGTGGTGGAAAATTAGTGACGTTAGTGACGATTAGTGACGTTAAACCCCCAAACACCCACCCACCCCCTTATGTTATGTTATGTTAAAATGAGAGTCTACAACATACAAAAGTTCGTCCTCTAAACTAAACACGAGCTATATAACCTGTACACACTGCCTGCCCGTGTTTCCCCCCCTCCGATCGTTAGCCAGCGCTTGATAAAGCCGCGCTCAGCCCCGCGAGCTAAATGCGGCTGCCACAGATCTGTGACATTTACACCGGCAATAATCGCTATCTAGAATAATGGCGCCCAAAACCACGACAGCACGTGAAATCGTAGCGTTTATGGCATTTGCGGCGCGGAGATCAAAGACGAACAACTGAGCTGTCGGGGCGCCAGCTTGCGACTGGGGTGGCCAGGGACCAGACCGAAATTGCGACATGACGCTAAGCGATCGATTAGTGATAATCAGCATGATTGTTATAATACGAATGAGCACATAATTATACGGGATTTGGCCTAGTGGTTGGGGGAAGTCGGTGGCTCAACGGTTTGAGCGGTGGACTCGAGATCGAAAGGTCCCGGGTTTGAATCCCGACAGGGCCAAAATTTGTACAGGCCTTTTTTCACGTTGCCCCGCTTCGACTGACCGTGAACTGGATCTGTTTGTGTAACTTGTCCATTACAGTCAAGGATACATAAAATGTGGCCGACCTGGCAGTCTGACTGGATTGAGTAAGTGTTCAGCTGGACTGTACAGTTAGGGTAGCTGTCCCCATCCCCGTAACCTGCTCCCTAGGGCCGTCTGCAATCACCTCGTTGTGGCGTGGACGATAAACCCCGGCTAACCAACCAACCAGCCTAGTGGTTAAAGGAGCTGATGCTGCTCACAGATCGTTCTGGGCTGTTTTCCTGGTCTCTATATTCACACCACTTGAGATATCTGGACGGTGACAGCGTCTGAAAATGCTGGCACCGAGCCAACAGAGGCGTACTCGATGACCACACTGAGCGCTCCGGTAGTGTAACAACAATTGTAGAATTTGAACGTTCGATCGCTCGCGCAAAGTGTAAACAACACTGTATCGCATTAAGAGCTGTACTAATCATAAAGATAGTGTATTTCGAGCGTACAGACGCACTCACGGGCTACACTGTTCCAAAAACTTGAGTTGGCTTAGCAAAGATGGAATAAGCCTGTTTTAAGACGTTCTACTACGGATTCCGAGGTACCGTGTTGGAATCCCCTGCCGAGGAGGCATTTGGCTTGGAGATTTTCCTCGCCAGATCGAGTCAAAATCACGTGCTGACTCGTCAAAATTGCCTTTCTCACCATGTACACACGCACGCAAAAATATCAAGTGTGCACGCGAAAAATCCAACGTACATCTTTGGAAGAGGGTGGGTGGGTGTTTGGGAGTTTAACGCCCCTTTTCACCACATACGGGTGATATCAAAGACGGGGCAACGATGAAAAAGCCACACAAATATTTGGCCCCAGCCGGGATACGAACTCACGACCCGAGCATCAGAAGTCAAACGCTCTACCATTCGGCCAACCCGGCTCCCACATCTTTCGAAGAAGAGCATACTGAGAATGGTGACGTGGGAATCCTTGTACACTGATATGTGCGCCGAGGAAAATCCTACAATACAATTCTTCTTCGTCTTCCTCGGTCTAAAAAAGAGGCAATTCACTGTAGACTAGCTGTCGTATTTTACTCTTGCTATGTCGCTCTCTTGGTGCACTCGCAGAGAAGACAAGGGATACAACAGAATAAAACTCCAATACTTTATTAACAGAAGATGTGCGGAGAACAAATTCACGAAAGAAGAAGCCAGAACGCTGTGCAGGGCTGCTTATATACTAAACAGGTCAGATCTAGAACATTCCTCAACTTACTGACAAAATCGAAATCTTTCCAAGGTTGCGTAATCTACTGACGTTACTGCACCAGCAGGGATGGTCTAGAAATTTCCATCGAAATGCCGTGGCTTTTCGCGATCTCTACAACACTAGCGTAAATCGCGAGTGCAAAACGTACGGCCCAACCAAGCCAGCAGAAAATCAGTTTCTTCCACAGACCTTGCGGGTGTAACTGAGAACATGTCTAGCGCATAAACTTGACGTAGTTTGCGGTAGCAGGCCCAAGGTTAATCACTTCATTTACTACGTACGGAGACTGCTAGTGTTCGATGCTTGGGGGACCGCCGGGGATGCTGGTAATCTTGTCACACCACAGTCATTAGGACGGCGTGGGACAGAAATGGGTGTCCTATTGTGTTTCGCCGCAAGCCTCCCCCATCCCCAATCCCCAGCGCGGGCGCCGGTGCGGCAAAATCAGTGCTAATCTTTTCGGACAAGGCAGACACTTTACAGAGCAGCCGCAGTACCTCACGAACCTGACCGGATTCCTTGCCTCAGACCCATCTCCTGGTATCTTTGGTCGCTGTTGTAACTATCTGCAGGCATACGACTGGCAGTATGTGGAAAGACCCAAGCGACATAGGTGTATTAAAGATCTAAGCTCCCAACAAAAAGCTTTCCGAAGTGTGAACAACTGAATTGTACAGAGTCTACCGTGCAAGCACAGTCAACTCTTGTCACAGTTGCAGAGTTTTCAGCGATTCGGGGACCCTTATAAAACCAGAGCACGAGTTTGCCGTGACATCATTTGGCTTTTGGTCAGTGAGCGAGACACATCGCTACAGTGTCTAGCGGATGTTGAGTGCTGCACCATCTTTCTCGCTCAGTGTCAAAACGTAAACTGAGCTGTGAAATCAGGCTGCCCGTGGCTTTCATTGGGGTTTCAGGGACGCTGAAAACTCTGCAGCTGTGACAGAGTTGACTGTGCTTGCACGGGCGGCTCTGTAAAATTTTTTCACACTTCGGAAAGCTTTTTGTTGGGAGCTTAGATCTTTAAGCGCTAGTGTTCACCATTAGACGGTAGAGCAGGTCATAAGAATGGATGGAAAGCTGCGTTCTCACTGTTCACTGTCAATGTGTTCGTTGATGTATGTCTGTAGTCCTGTGTAAAATTGCCAAAAAGAAATAAACACGGGAAAAAATCGTTGGAAAGAGTTCTTACACCAAGGCACGTCTTCTGCTCTGTCAGTCTTCCCATAACTAAAGGTTACAGCCCATCCGTGTTCTGGGGCATTAGAAGTTCGGATCCGTACTCACTAGTATCCCCTGAGTTCGTACCCCGGTTGGGGCCAAATATTTATGCTGGCTTCTTCATCGTTGCCCCATCTTTGATATCACCCGTATGTGGTGGAAAAGGACGTTAAGATCCCCAAACACCCACCCACCTACCCACCCTCACTAGTATTCCCTGGCGAAGGACAATCGCCAGGGAATATTATGACAGGCTCGGCAAATCGTACATGCTGCATGCTCTGTCTCTCTCAGACTCAAGTGAAGGTGACAGGGAAATGTCACAGGGTCGGCCGCTGTGGCAGAATTCAAGACGGATTAGAACCACAGACGTATAGATGGTTAGAACACTGTCCAGAGCACGTACATTAAGACACTAAGCACGAGCACGAAGCCACCAATGTACTTGCTGATTACTCAAGACAAAGGCTAAGGACTCGGAGTAGGGTTGTGAGAGTTATCATGGCCGCGATCACACATAACCGTCTCCCACCATCCGGCTCAAGCAACGGCAATGGAGTGCATTAACACACACCAGGTTGGTATCAAAACCGTCCCTGGATAAGACAAAAATTCACCAGTACAGGCGGCAATCTCCTTGTTTACTAAGAAAGGTTAGTATGTTTTGGTAGTTCCTATACTACAAACTCTGAAAGTGTCCTGAGACAGGCGAATCGGACTAGTGTTATGGGGGAGGGAGGGGGTGTTAACGTCCTTTTCCACCACATAGGGTGTTATCAAAGACGGGGCAACGATGAAAAAGCCAGCACAAATATTTGGCCCCAGCCGGGATACGAACTCACGACCCGAGCATTCGAAGCCCTACAGTCTACCATTCGGCCACCCCGGCTCCGCTAGTGTACTGGAACAGTTTCGCTTGTGAGTACGCCTGAACTCCAGAAATACTTTATCTGGATAATTAGTACAGCTCTTAATGCGATACACTTTGCGCGAGCGGTCCACCATTTAAAAGCCACGAGAACAATCTCGGTAAGTGTATTATCCGCATCAGTGAGTGGTACGCTTCTGCTGGCTCAGTGCCAGCATTTGAGATGCTGTCACTGTGCAGGTGTCTAAGTGGTGTGATGCTAGACAGTACGGAAAACACCTCAGAACAATCTGTGACCATAGAAATATATTGCCCCTTTAAATATCAGCATGTCTGAGAAGAAAACAAGGCGCCTTTCATTACTAGCAGTTGGCCATTAAAAAAAAAATCGCTGGTTTTCTCCCATGCTCTCTCTCTCTCTCTCTCCAGCTTTTACATTACATTAGCTCCCTAGCGATAGTAAAGGCAGGTTAGGTAAATCAAGTTAATTCATCCTACAGAGAAAGGGCTGATGCTTCATTAGCGCGTGTGATTGAATTTCATGACTACCTCATGCGCAGCAGTCAGTTTTCCGCGCTTCTTCTTGGAGCAAAGATATTTGTATGTGTTGTGTGTTGTGTTGTGTTGCGTTGCGTTGCGTTGCGTTGCGTTGCGTTGCGTTGCGTTGCGTTGTCTTGTCTTGTCTTGTCTTGTCTTGTCTTGTCTTGTCCTGTCCTGTCCTGTCCTGTCCTGTCTTGTCTTGTCTTGCCTTGCCTTGTCTTGTCTTGTCTTGTCTTGTCTTGCCTTGCCTTGCCTTGCCTTGTCTTGTGCCTTGTCTTGTCTTGTCCTGTCTTGTCTTGTCTTGTGCCGTCTTTTCTTGTCTTGTCATGGTGTGTCTTCTCTTGTCTTGTCTTGTCTTGCCTTGCCTTGCCTTGCCTTGTACCGTCTTGTCTTCTGTTCTGTTCGGTTCTGTTCTGTTGTGATGAATCTTGGCGTGTCGTCAATGCCGTGTTGTTTGTTTGTTTGTTGAAGTGGAGGTGAGGCGGGAGTAATCACCTCACTTATTATCAGTACAGTAGTCTAGAAAATGTGCGTACACGTGCGTTTGTGATTCTTGTGCGTCCACAGAGTATAGTAAGTGTCGGGGTGAGGTAGTTACACACGTCAATTCCACGCTGACTCTATCTACCGTACCGGTGCCTCTGTAACAGCAGGTATTCTGACAGTATCGTTCCAGATTATCTCCATTGTTCTGCGTAATGGCGCTACAGTGAGCTAGTCTCGACAGAAACCAGTGCCAGCATATCAGCCTTTGGGTTCGTTTGGGGTTTTGGGGTTTGTTTTTTTTACTCTCTCTCTCTCTCTCTCTCTCTCTCTCTCTCTCTCTCTCTCTCTCTCTGGGGGAGCCGGGGTGGTCGAATGGTAGAGCGTTGGACTTCTAATGCTCGTGTCGTGAGTTCGATCCCGGCTGGGGCCAAATATTTGTGCTGGCTTTTTCATCGTTGCCCCGTCTTTGATATCACCCTATGTGGTGGAAAAGGACGTTAAACCCCCAAACACCCACCCACCCTCTCTCTCTGTCTCTCTCTCTCTCTCTCTCTCTCTCTCTCTCTCTCTCTGTGAGTCAGTGTGTGTGTGTGTGTGTGTGTGTGTGTGTGTGTGTGTGTGTGTGTGTGTGTGTGTGTGTGTGTGTGTGTCTATGTGCATGTGTTGTGTGCCGTGTGTGTATATGTGTGTGTGCGCGCGCGAGAGAGAGAGAGAGAATGCACAAACAGAAAGCCCAGCTATCGCACGTTGGAAAAAAAAAAAACCTTTGCATCGCTAGGGTACCAGTCCAACATTCCTGACATTAAAGACAGCCCAAGACCATTATATCTCAGACCCTGCACAATCCTTGCACACCGTGTACCCTATAGTCTGCCAAAGCCCGCATGATCCAACAGCAAGCCCAGTTCTAAGGGAGGAAGAACATGAAGGCCCAAGCATGCTAATACGAGCATACGGCTTATAATCAAGTGTTCTTTGTTGGTGCAAAAACCTTCCAAGCTTTCTCCCTCTTTCTTCTCTCCCGCCTCCTTGAAAGTGGTGCTTTGAGGTATATTCCATGGAACCACTCAAAGCGCGATTCACGAAGAACCTAGATGTTCTGTAGAGTTCATCCGCTTTCATTTGAAAACATTAATAATAATACATAGTGTTTATAGAGCGCTGCTCTCCAAATCAGTACCAAGGACTCGCTGGGCATAAAGCACACAGACAGAAATGCAGACACACACACACACACACACACACACACACACACACACACACACACACACACACACACACACACACACACACACACACAGAGTCTATGTACACCCACTCATTTGTATTCTTTGACCAGCATGGCCAGATGGCAGCACAAGTCAGGTATAACAGTAAAATTTTAAAGGATATTTTTTTAAATGATGAATCAAAAATTATTACTCTTAAAACTAGCTTCACTTCATCTTAAAATAAAGTTTAGATCTATGGTGTATTAGAATTTGCCTGTTTCTTAATTCACATCGTATCTCTGTTTAAGTCCACTACAAAGAGTGAAATCTGTTCTATAAAATTTAGACACCCCAAGTAATACGGACTATCCTCGACCTCTATATTATGTTCGATGTACAAAGAAGTAAAACGTGTTTATTATTAAAACCGGATAGATTTTTTTTATTATATATTTACACCTTGTTTGATTGTCTTCCTTTTTATTTTAGTCTGGCGAAGAAGGACCTTGATTAGCCGCGACATTGTCTTTGTTGTTTGCGCGGCTAAATAACTAACAAATAGAGGAACGGACATGCGACCCTTCGAACTGAAAGAGTTAAGTCCACCACGTCTGTGTTTTTCTAACGATTCCACTATTTACAAGTCGGCCATCAGCAAATGAAGTGTTTGCATTTCTCTGAAATTAGCGGTGCAGTGTCTTATCTTTCACTAGATAATAATAATAATAATAATGAGGATTTTTATACCGCCTAATCTCCGAAGCCGGGGCTCTAGGCGCTTTACAAAGGTATACAAAATGTGATAAATAAACACATGAATAATAGATAAATAATCAACTAAATAAATACGAATAAAAACGTACATACATACATACATACATACATACATACATACAGTCAGTCAGTCAGTCAGTCAGTCAGTCAGTCAGTCAGTCAGTCAGTCAGACATACAGTCAGACATACGTACAAGCACTGACACCTCAAGACAGCAGTGGCAAGTAACACCATGGTTTGTGAGGAAAAGCAAAATAACAACAACAAACATTCTTACCCTTTCTTCGTCAATGAATTCCATCATAGACTCCTCCCCGTCCAGAAGTACCGACACGGACATACCATCCTCTTCCACGTCCGCTGAAAAAGAGACAAACATGAGGTTATTACAACGAAAAGGACTGCAAGACTTTACACTTCAGAGTTTGTATTGCTGTTGTATTTTACTCCTGCTATGTCGCTCTCTTCGTGCACTCGCAGAGAAGACACGGGATACAACAGAATACAACTCCAATACTTTATTAACAGAACATGCGCGGAGAACAAATTCATGAAAAAAGAAGAACCCAGAACAAACGCACAAGTACATACAACGCACCTAATAATTATTGTAACATTACTATCGTCGTTGGCACTGTTGTTCCGTTACCTTCAATGTCGTTATTGTTTCAGTTTACATCTGGAGAAGTTGTCGTGTGTGTGTGTGTGTGTGTGTGTGTGTGTGTGTGTGTGTGTGTGTGTGTGTGTGTGTGTGTGTGTGTGTGTGTGTGTGTGCGTTCGGGCGGAGAAGGGATGAGGTAGGCGCTTAATGGGTGGAGGGGACGGGTGGTGGGCTGGGGGGAGGGGGGCCGGAGGGGTTAATGGAAGGCGAAGCGCGGATTGTGGAAGATATTAAGAGTGGGTGGAGAAACGTGAGGGAGGCTAGGGGTTGACAGCAAACGCATTAATTTCATTTGGATGCAGATCTACACCCACACACATAGGGGAAAAAAAAACAACTGACTGTTCAACAGATGGTGAAGCTGACTAAGCCTGATGCAATTCAAGCTATCGCCGAAAGACATACAAATCAGACGTTCTGCACAGGAAAGAAAATGTAAGAAGCGGCTGCCTTAATGAGAGAGAGAGAGAGAACGAGAGAGTTGTTGAAGAAGCTCTAGAAAGCGATTTGCTCCATTACTAGTGAAGGTAGTGAAGAGGAAGAAGTTAATCAGGCGGGGTAACCGGAAGGGTCATGCAGATAACGGGGTTGCCCTCCTTGAAACGACGTAAGCACATTTTGCGCTTATTTCCCTCGAGCAGCTACAGCGCCACGATGATTTATTACAAAATCCGTGTATTAACGTCAGGGATTTCCTTTGCTTGTACCCAGTTATCATGTAGCCCACACAGGCCAATAGCCAAGCCCTCTGATTCTACATGGCAACCCATCTGGGCCCGTATGTAAAAGTCGAGGTTAATTTAACCCACGGCTACGGGCTTAACCCACACTAGGACAAAAGAAACCCAAAAGCAAAATTAAATATAAAAAAGGAAGCGAAGAAAGGAAGAAAAAAAATTCCTTCTATAACGAATTAGGCACCTTGCTGGAATGGGCCCGCTTCTTGATTTAAAACAAACAAACAAACAACAACAACAACAAAATTAACCCTAGAGCTAGTTTAGTTCGAGGTTAGACTCTAGCCCGGGGCTAAAAGCTCTAACCTCGACTCTTACATACGGGCCCAGATTTCTTTCTGTCGTGCACTGGCACAA
>JACVVK020000056.1:1432500-1437500 GCA_018292915.2 Batillaria attramentaria
CAGGGAAATCACAAGACATAAACAAGCTTCCTCAGACGATCGCAGTGCTAGAGGCTTACGTCAAAATGTTTAGTTCGCGGAACTGACGTCATCTCTCCGTCTGTGTATGACGACCTGCCTGAGGCTGACGTCAAATGTTTAGTTCACGGAACTGACGTCTCTCTCTCTCTCTCTCTCTCTCTCTCTCTCTCTCTCTCTCTCTCTCTCTCTCTCTCTCTCTGGGGAGCCAGGGTAGCCGAATGGTAGAGCGTTGGACTTTCAATGCTCGGGTCGAGAGTTCGAATCCCGGCTTGGGCCAAATATTTGTGCTGGCCTTTCTCTCGTTGCCCCGTCTTTGATATCACCCTTACGTGGTGGAAAAGGACGTTAAACTCCTAAACACCCACCCACCCTCTCTCTCTCTCTCTCTCTCTCTCTCTCTCTCTCTCTCTCTCTCTCTCTCTCTTGTTTTTATTATGAGGAGCCTTTCAATAAAATATCTCCCGATTCTCCCTTTAGGTAATCTTGAAGAATAGTATACGAAATTCTGACGTTGCGCCCATGTGATCAGCAACCAAAATGGCGCATTGGATTTGCATGCATATCCCTACTCGTGAAATGAAATAAATTATTTGCACCCACATGTGGGGAAGGAGAGGCCAAAGTGAGCAGATGAGGGTGTCTTACGTCTCTTTGCATCGAGCAGAACCGAGAGCACCAGAAAAAGTGTAATAGCTCCCAGAATTTCGTATACTATTCTTCGGCAAGATTACCCTCCCTTTATTACCCAGAACCCTCCAGTCCTTCACTGACCCACCTCCCGTACAAGTCCTTGTTATTCTCCTGTGCGGCAAAATCGATCTTTGCTCATCACTTATACTAATTCTCTCTCTCTCTCTCTCTCTCTCTCTCTCTCTCTCTCTCTCTCTCAGACCATGCCTACAAGTCTTTATCCTGAAATAAACGTTTCAGTCAGTCAGTCAGTCAGTCAGTCTCTCTCTCTCTCTCTCTGTGTTAGCGTGGTTGTTTTTGTTTTTCAGTATTTGAAGCGCGTGCCAGAATTTTCTTTGTTGCTCTGTGTTCGTTGCATTGCCCTGTGTTTATTCGTCTTCTCTAAAGCCCCCACACCCCACCTCCCACCAGGCTGCACTCCACCGCCCTCCCTTCCGACTCGTTTTAACATCAGGCAGGTCCTAGAATTTCGTTTGCTACCTACTGGCTATTCGTGGTATCTCAGTAATAACCAAACACCAGTGCAGGTCAAACAGACGGCCGTGGGTGTCAGAAGAAGAAGAAGAAGAACTCAATCACTCTCGTTCCTCCACCCCACTGGTCAACAAAATGCTCGCCATTAAGATCAGTGTCTTACGGCACCGGCGCCCAACTTCTGCACCATCTCATCCTATTCCCGGACATAAATAATTCTTCTCCTGAAGTCGACGCTCGACTCCCTGACAGAGCCCCGTCAACGCCCCGTGTCACGCCCAGGTCAGACGGAAGGTCAGCCGCAGCTCTTCTGCCGAAAAGTGCAGAAATAGCCCACAGGTGTTGCTGGGAAGCCGATCTGTTGCCCCGGGAGACGGCCTCCGGGTATGGCAGGTATGTCTGGGAAGGTGTAAGAGACGGAAATGCGAGGAAGGAGGGGTGGTCTGGTGCCAGTCTGTCAGTATGGAGGGGGGAGGGGAGTAAAAGGAAGAGAGGTTTATGGTTTATGAAGTCTGCTGTCAGTATGTGTGTGTGTGGTGTAAGGACAAGTTATTGTTTCGGTGTGGTGCTAGTGAGAAAACAAGAAGCGCGCACTATCCTCATTGCGAAACAGACAGTCCGATTCTGTGTAGGGAACTGACGAGGTTTGATGAACCTGTGCTTCATTAATGAAACTCAACCTTAGTACAGGCATGCAAGATTTAGGTGACGCCTATTTCTTGTACCGTCAGTAGATGTCACTGTCACAGTGTGAGGGGTATCGTGCACGTAGGCGTGTTTATGTCACTGTGTGTGAGGGGAATTGCGTACCTAGGTGTGTTTATGTTACTGTGGGAACTTGTCTGTAGATTTCATGGTAACTGACAACTGGGAAGAGAGGGTTGAGTCTCGAGTTATCTGCATACTGACTGACTTCAAGAATTCAGTTGTCACTGAGGTACATGCTGTATTGTAAGCTATATCAGTTAAAGCGGGTTTTGTGACAGTATAAAGAAGAACATCTCTCTCTCAGAATTACTGCTAATCGCAAAAGAAACTAGTGCCAGCAGATCAACTATTTTTACTCTCTGTCCCTCTCCCTCTCCCTCTCTCTCTCTCTCTCTCTCATTTATCCGACATGATTATTGTGTTTCACGGATTCTCATATACGCGGCAGCCTGAACGAGCTTTCTGTGTTTTGGATTCCTTATTGTATCATTTCGTCTGTTTGATGTATGGCATATTTCTGCATGGCTTTGTAACTGATGCCCCTTCCCCCCTCGCGTGCCCCTTTGCAGAGGGCAATAATGCCTACGCAATAAATGATTTGAGCCCCTCTCTCTCTCTCTCTCTCTCTCTCTCTCTCTCTCTCTCTCTCTCTCTCTCTTATTACTAGTATTGGACAAGATGTCTGTCCAGCAAGCTTTTCACACATAAACAAAAAGTGTATACCTATAACAGAAATTTAAAACAAGATGGCCACTGACCAGCCCAATATGTTGTTTCCATTTAATCACCTGCTGTCGTCACGGTCGTTCTTTTGTAATGCCATGTATACGGGAGGACACACACACACACACACACACACACACACACACACACACACACACACACACTACACACACTCTCTCTCTCTCTCTCTCTCTCTCTCTCTCTCTCTCTCTCTCTCTCTCTCTATGGAAACAACTGACCGGGCTTGTCAGACCAATCTTGGTTTTGGAAGAGAGACGTCAAGTTGTTTTCTTTGAAATCTATGACGTTTTCCTCATTGGGATGACGCATAATACATTTGACTCGGATACAATTCTTGCAATGAAAGCAGCCCCATGAAAATTGAAGTGTTGCTGCTGCGCAGTGTAAAGATCGAATTTATACCGGCTCAATGTGTTTAACAGACAAGTCTGCGCGGCGAACGTTTTTTCACTATGTGTTATGTCTGCTGCGCGCGCGCGCACACAGACACACACAAACATACGCGCGCGCGCACGCACGCACGCACGCACGCACGCACGCACGCACGCAGACTTGCGCGAGCCGCGTTTGTGCATGTGCTCCATTGAGACCTATGTGGTGTTCTCTCACTCTACTATGCTATTGAGTGAGAGTCAGTGGGAAAAACAAAGCTCACTACATCAATGAAACTCCCGCTTTCCCCGTCTACAAATAGAGAACTTCCGAAAAGTGACGACACACCCCCACGTCAATCAAACATGACGTCGGCAAACTGACGCTGATACAGTTTTGCGTCAGTGCGCGTGTGCCTTTTCTGCGATGTTTGTGAGGCATGTGGCATGTGTAAAGGAAATGTGCTTCGAGTACAAATTTTCGAGTCAACTGACGACAACGGCTGCAGTGAATTTTTCTAATTTTTTTGTATATTTTTTATGGCACCCCAGGCTCATTATCTATGTATAGTAGGAGCGATTTTGAGATCTAAAGTGTGTTCACCAGCACTTTCATCAGGTACGGTTTACGCCAAAAGTACAAAAGCGACAACCTCCAAAATTCACTCAGTTGAGAGTCCGTATTCATGCTATCTATGTCCCAAAAATGGAGTGGTTTAGGTAAATATTACGCCTTTAAACGCCAGAAAGCCACTTTTTCTGAAAAGTGCGATAACTCGCAAATCATGTGTGCAATCGTACCTGGATCGGGCCTTCTATTCAACAATCTTGATTCATTTAGAAACCCCAAATTTGAAATCGATCGGTTCAGTATTTTCGGAGAAATAGGCATCTGAACTGGGTTCACATGCAATGTCAACTCAGGCTCGGTTTACATGAAAACTATAAGAGCGACCATTTTCTAGTAGTGAATCAATTCAGAGTCCGTATTCAAGCTATCTACTGCCAAAACATTGAGTGATTTAAATAAATATTACGCCTGTACACGAAAGACAACCAACTTGTCTCAAAAGGGCGATAACTCCCAAATCACTTAAGCAATCATCACACGCTTGAATCGTCTAATGTAACATTTTGATAAATTTGGATACCCCAAATTTGAAGCCATTCGGTTAAGTATCTTCGAAGAAACGGGCCCGGACACAATTCACACACGCACACACGCACACACATCCGCACAGACGGCACTCACTGAGGAGGAGAAGTGCGTTCGGAACATCATACGCGTCAGCATCGATGACGCAAGTTTTCTTACGTCATTGTCAGAGTTACACTTGCAAAATCGTCTCTGCGGGAGATCGGCAGTGACGTGCGTTTGTACCACAGATGCTTGCCTATGAACGTGGAAATTTTAGCCCGTCCTATTATGTTGTTTCCATTACTATGGAAACAACATAAAAAAACCAAACAAAACAACAACCAAAAAACCTAAACAAAAACAAAAAAGTATTGGACTGGATAGGACTAGCACGTTTGCTATGCAGTTTGCCGGCCACATATTCTGTAACGAAACCTTGCGTAATACTCAGTGACACCACTGTCTTTGACACGTGAGAGTGGATGTTGCAAACCTCTGTGCCACGTTGCGCGTGTGTGCAGTGTGTGTGTGTGTGTGTGTGTGTGTGTGTGTGTGTGTGTGTGTGTGTGTGTGTGTGTGTGTGTGTGTGTGTGTGTGTGTGCTGCACTCAACACTGACTCTGACATTTCCAATATAGTAGTCAGGTTACTGACAGGCCGACTGACGTGAAGGATTCTTGTCCAAATGTATCACTCAGTGACTTCTCGACCAGAAGCGTGGGGCGTGCACTTGCATAATAGGTTCTCAATAAACAACAGACAGACACCCGCAATACAAACAGTCTCTTAAAAGCTGCGCTGTTAATGATAGCTTCTCTGTAAACAACAGACAGACACCCGCAATATTGACAAATG
>JACVVK020000056.1:1440000-1577500 GCA_018292915.2 Batillaria attramentaria
CACACACACACACACACACACACACGGGCCAATACACACACACACACGGGCCAACACACACACACACACACACACACACACACACAAACACACACACGGCCCAACACGCACACCCGGCCCAACACACACGCACACACGGGCCAACACACACACACACACACACACACACACACACACACACACACACACACACACACACACACACACGGCCTAACACGCACACCCGGCCCAACACACACGCACACACGGGCCAACACACACACACACGGCCCAACACACACTCACACACGGGCCAATATACACGCACACACGGGCCAACACACACACACACACACACACACACACACACACACACACACACACACACACACACACACACACACACACACACACCTTACGTAAACAAGCGGCTACAAATATCGCAATCTCGATTGCAACATCGCCATCAAATTTCCACCGAGCGCACACTTCTGTCGCGTCCGCAGCAGCAGCAAGTTATTCCGTCTGTTGCGGTGTAAACGTCTTTCGCACTTCAGAGGTCAACCGTAACAAACAGATCGCATTTAGTATCCCGCCGCGTATGCACAGTGAACAACAAAAATAAACGCCACATGAATCACAATCAGACTTACAAAAATAAAGATATATATATATTACAGAGTGCAGGTATATGCGGTGAAAGAACTTCGCATTTGGCTTGAGAGATGATTGACGCAACACAACTGTGAAACTCATTACGGACCAGAGTGTTTCAAGTACTGTATGTGTAATTATAGATATCAGGCTAAGTGGTGTATTGCTGCTGGGTGCATGCGAAGGGCAAGACGATGGTCTGTTGACGAAGATTTTGTGAGTGGCAGACGTGGACTGAAGTGGGCTGGCACACTCTCAATGCCCGCTTCTTTTTGTTGTTGTTGTTGATGTTGTTGTTGAGATTTGGCTTTCTGTGTGTTGTCAGTTGTTGAAATTTTGCTTCTTCGTAAAACCTTTTTTTAATTTTTTTTTATTATTTATTAAAATGTGTGTGTGTGTGTGTGTGTGTGTGTGTGTGTGTGTGTGTGTGTGTGTGTGTGTGTGTGTGTGTGTGTGTGTGTGTGTGAGAGAGAGAGAGAGAGAGAGAGAGAGCGTGTATCAGTGTGTGTGTGTGTGTGTGTGTGTGTGTGTGTGTGTGTGTGTGTGTGTGTGTGTGTGTGTGTGTGTGTGTGTGTGCGTGTTTACCGATTTCAATTTGATGAAATCATTGCACTGATGACGTCACAGACAGAGCAAGCTATGTGCTGTAAACAGTGATGCATTCTCCGCCTCATGATTTACGCATCAGCTCGCAGGTTCGTAATCTACGTAAACGCTTTCATTCAGATCAGCTGATCCTTGTTGGCGATGTCGTCAGTAAATCTACGGCTTCCGACCAAAAACCAATTTATATCTGTGAACGGACTTCCTGTGTAACTGTGAATGAGTTTCATATATCTGCGTATAAATGGATTTGAGATTGTAATCTTCTACCGCTGCAGTTTAAAATAAAATCCAGAACTCATTTTCTTCGGCAGTTGATCGTGAAATATTTAGACACGAGTAACTGGCCGTAGGAACTCTGCGGATGGATACTTCAAGAATAAAACACGGGGCTGCTGACGTTGATGGATTCTGCCTGCAGAGTGTTGTCTGATTCAAGAGATTTACTTCGTAATACACCTTGCCAAATGCCCCCAGTGCGTCGTAAAAGTTTTCCAAAAGCTCTCTGTGCTCTCAGTGTGGCAAACCGCTTATCTAAGAAGTGGCAATTACGAAATCATCAACTCTCTCTCTCTCTCTCTCTCTCTCTCTCTCTCTCTCTCTCTCTCTCTCTCTCTCTCTCTCTGTAAAGTTTCATGTTCCATTTTTACGTATGTTGGAATGTTGAATGTATTTTTAAACGGGGAGTTTGAAGATTGGTCACAAGATCAAAAGACTTCTACCGTTTTCAAATATAGTTCTCTCTCTCTCTCTCTCTCTCTCTCTCTCTCTCTCTCTCTCTGGATTTCTGGATTCACTTACAGACGAGGATTAAGACAAATCCTCCTCAACTGTTCACGTCACCCAACACAAGTTTAAAGACCTTGGTTTCCTCCCTTTGCGCAAACATTGTGTTTTTAACTAAAGCATCCTGAGTAACTGACGCACAAAATTCTAAACGCGAAGTCCCGCCCTATTTAAACCTACCTCTACCAAATACAGCAGGAGTAGTCTTTCTGTCATTCGTCCACGCACTGACTTGTTGAAAAAGAAGATTGTCTTATTCAAGAGCTTCTCTATGGAATTCGCTTCTAACTCACCTGAAGCTGCTACCATCTGCTCAGATTTTCAAAGCTAAATTGCATCAATGTCTGATTTCAGCTGACGAATCTCCCTATGTCTTTCTGTTTGTTTGTTTGTTTTTGTTTTTGTTTTTCATCTGATTGCATTGTTTTATATCATTACTGGCTCCCACTCTGCCTTCCTAAAAGATTGAGGGAGCCAGGATAGCCGAATGGTAGAGCGTTGGATTCCCAATGCTCGGGTCGTGAGTTCCATTCCCGGCTGGGGCCAAATATTTGTGCTGGCTTTTTCATCGTTGCCCCGTCTTTGATATCACCCGTAAGTGGTGGAAACGGATGTTAAACCCCCAAACACCCACCCACCCACCCCACCCTCCTAAAAGATTGTATGCAACAATAATAATGCATCTTGGCTTCATTGGAATAAAAACCAGTGCTCTTTCGCAAGTGAACCCAACGTTCTGTACCAAGCTGATACACACACACACACACACACACACACACACACACACACACACACACACACACACACATCACTGTCCCTTCAGCAATGTGAGACGTCCTATTGCGAAATCCGTACACTGCTAGCCTGGATGTCGAAACAATGTTCAGGAATGGAAAAAACATCCACAAATGCATGATCTATAGGTCATCCGACACTAGCTGCAATATTGTTGTCGCCAAAGATGTTTTGGCAGCACAGCTGTCGCGCGCACTGAGGCCAATTTACGCAGCATAGTGCGGAGATAGCTTTTGTGCCCTAGAATACTTGACCTCTGTTTGACTCGTCAAACCCGGCGATTCAGTTATTATATGAAATACGTATGTGACAGGCATACAACAGCGTGCGGCAAACTTTTAGAGGATTTGTCTGGCGCCCAACCTTCTGCTGGAGCTCTGGGCGCCTCACAATATTAGGGTGGCAATACACGTCACATACACGTCACATACACACAGCTATGATACATCCTAACACGACATCCTAAAATGACAATGATGGTAACAGTGATGATAGAGAAGTCAGTCTGTATAACTTTTGATCGAATGCGCTGAATCTGTACATCAGAATCAGTCACTTGGGTCACAGTATAGCATCTGAGACCATTGTGGTGACACCGGCCGACGTGTAAGTTGTTGTAGAAGGGTACCGCGTACTGAACGTTAGTTGGGTGCGGACTGAGAGGGTGGGTGGGTGTTTGGGAGTTTAACGTCCTTTTCCACCACATAAGGGTGATATCAAACACGGGGCATCGAGAAAAAGGTCAGCGCAATTTTTTGGCCCCAGCCGGGATTCGAACTCACGACCCGAGCATTGAAAGTCCAACACTCTACCATTCGGCCACCCCGGCTCCCCGTGCGGACTGAGGAGGCTAGACGGGACTGATTAGTGGTTAGTTTTAGAAGCTTTCTCGAGTCCCAATCTGTTCAGGAATGGACCACAGGCCGAAAGAAAGTCGTATTTCTCTAATATTAGAAGCCACAAAGTCACGAAAACTGACGCTCGCAATTTCCAAACGAAACATTCTTCTATAATAGACTTTGAAAGCGGCAGGTTTCTATCTCAGCGGCGGCACGGACATACAGGTTTTAAGCTTTCCGTCTATCAGTCAGCATGCCAGTAATGAAGCTAGCAGGAATATAGTGTAGTACTATTAGTCTTGTTATGTTGTTTTACGCCAGTAGTGACCGACGACGACCATAGGGGGAGCTGAAAAGAAGAGAGGGAGGGGGTGGTGGGGGTGACGAGAGGGAGATGTGGCAGCTTATGGGAAACAGGGACAGCTATCCTAAACATCTGGGCATTCCAACCGGACACGATTCACTTAGTGACCAACGACGATCAAAGGGAGAAGGGGGACGGGGTGTCGATCAAGCTGATGTGAAGACAGCGACAGCAGCTATCCTAGATATCGGAACAGTTCAGCTGAACACAATTCACTTCAGTTCGGACAGATCACTGTAGCTGACAATTCAGCTATACAATGATTATACTCTCTCTCTCTCTCTCTCTCTCTCTCTCTCTCTCTCTCTCTCTCTCTCTCTCTCTCTCTCTCTCTCAATGTTACACTGAACACTTGGCTGCACAATCGTACAGAGAAGGCAACTTTAAAAATGGAAGTCAGCACACTATTCCACGCTAGCACGAGGCGGACCGGCGTCACAAGTTGAACGCACCACCTCTCTGGGCCGACACAAGTAAGACTGGTCGTCCACCCACCGCCTGAGCCACCAGGCAACCCTAATCTGACCGTCAGTCAACTGTCCATGACAAGCAAGAGCCGGTCCGGTAAATGACCAGTGTACACTGAGTACTCGATCCCCTGCTCCTCAGGCTGATACCCTCTTAACCCCCAGGTCACAGGCCAGGACAAAACGCGTGTACAAACCGTTTATTGACCGCTGCAGCTGAGATTGACGACCTCCGCTCACTGTTTCAATAAACTCGCGCTCTCGGCTTGGTTTCCTGCCTTCTCCAGGGAAATCAGGACCTATCAGGTTCGATAATTACTTTCACCCCCGAGTTCTCGGCCCTGGCAATGGGGCGGTCACCAAGGGGTTGACCGCGTGTATAAGCGGGCGGTTGTCTCGGTTGTCTGGAAGAGACAAGTTGTCACTGTCATGCAAACCAAGCACGGAAATTCAGTTTCTTGTGCTTGGTTCGGTATGGTCTGGTGTGCGTGCGTGTGGCACTTTCAGACTGAGGAAATCTGACAATCAGTAATCTCTGCGCTGAGGCTTTTTTTTTTTTTTTTTTGCCACAACTCTTTGCCGGCTCCAGTGCTGTTCCTCCCTGGTAATGGGTGGAATCCACGGAGGGCTCGGAAGCTGGGGCAATTTTTAGTATGCATGATGATGGACGGAGATGAGGATGATGGTAAGATGATGCTATGGAGGTCCATGTGGTTTGGGACTGCGGGACAGGGCCGCATTCCACGTTTTCTGTCATAATTATCCCGGCATTAACCAGGCCCGAGAACTACGGCACCTGCGGTGCCGGCCGTGTAATCATCCACATCATAAGACGTGTCATACCAAGGGAAGCACCCCCAAAGTCGCACCCGTGAAGTGGGTGAAGCTCGGCTGTGTGGCAACAGCCTCCCCATCGGGCCCATAGCACACCCGCTCTGGGCAGGAGCCGACCTAGGCAGGAGTCCCAGCCGAGGCAAGCGGGATTTTTCCTACTAGGAAAAATCCCGCTTGCCTCGGCTGGGACTCGAACCCGGGTCTCCCGGTCCATAGTCCGAAGTGCTAACCACTACACTACGGGGGCCGGTCCCTGTGCTGAAGCCTATCTCGTGCAGGGGTTTGTCAGTTCTGCGAATTTGCTTCTTGAACTTCTAAAACGTGGAGCAGTATTTTCCAAAAGTCCGCCCCTTTACTCTGTCGTGAACTGCCAAAACACATGACGTCACTTTATGGGAAAAAGGGGTGGTTTCAAGATGAAAGAGATTGACGTCATGGTGTTTTCCCCTCAAATGACGTCAAAGGATTCACTACTTTCTTTCCACGTTTCAGTCATATCAAACTACACGTGCTTCCCTCTTTGTAGTGTCTGACCAAAAAGTTTGCTAGACCAGTTTGTTTTGCTCATTATGCCGCGGCACGCGATTGGCTGAATTTGGGGGTTCGCCCCCGTTGGTTAACAGGAGTGGAGTCGTCTATGGCACAATACAGTCCATGTCGTCATTTGATGGGAAAAGGGGTGATAGCGATGTCAGGATGAAAGACATTGACGTAATCGTCTTTTCCCACAAAATGACGTCATGGATTTATTTGTTTTGCCATTACACGGCAGCATGTCATGCAAAACAAGGGCTCTCTGTCTTCGATACAAATAGAAAGCAGAGAGAGAGAGAGAGAATCAATGAATCAATGAATCTTCATTTTACAACGGTAGAGGCAGTTAACAGTCAATTTTCAAACCTGCCGTTGCTAAGTACTATAATCGTCTAACGAATAGTAAAAATGAAAAACATAAAAACAGAGAAAAATAGATGAGCAAAACACACACACACACACACACACACACACACACACACACACACACACACACACGCACACACACACACACAATGAACGGGAAAAAAGAGCAGCAGAAACAAACAGGCAACTGAACAAAGAAACCAGAAAAAGAACAAACTATGATGGGGGGAAAGAGAGAGAGAGAGACACACACACACACACACACACACACACACACACACACACACACACACACACACACACACACAGGGAGGGGGGGGGCGTTCTGGCAGGGAACCCTCGAATACTGCGGCGGACAGACGATCCCTCACGTGTGATTTGTCCGTCCGAGTGTTGGTGCACTGAGACTGGCTGCACTGACGTGTCAGTCAGAATCTGGCTACACGTCAGTTGGTCTAGCCTGTTGTCGTCTAAATGTATTTTGAACCTTTACGTATTCTGGTTGTCGTCGTAGTTGTTGTTGTTGTTGTTGTTGTTGTTGTTGTTGTAGTTGTTGTTGTTGTTGCTGCTGCTGCTACTGCTGTTGCTGTTGTTGCTGTTGTTGTTGTCCTTGTTGTTGTCGTTGTTTCAGTCGTTTTGGTTCTGACAACGGTGCTGTATGGAAGATCCGAGACGACGTGCATGTATTCGTGCTTTTGGCAAATAAATGTGTCCAGCCAATGATTCCTGGACTCAAATATCTGTGCATGTGGCTCGTGTGTCATATGTATTGTGTTATTCTCTTGGCATTCTAGGTCGGGCGGTTAGTGTGTGTTTTTTTGTTTGTTTTTTTTTTCTGTTTATGTCGTGTTGTGCTCGTCGAAGACTCCCTTGGCCATCGCTCCTCCACGCCAACCTAGTCAGTGACGGCGTGTGACACAGTCACGTGACCTTTCAATCCAAAAGTGCAGGACCCACAGGAAGTTTGCAGATCCGGCCCGTCAATATGCAAACCTCTTTTTCCTTGCCCTCCAGCATGTCTACAGCAGTATGGTCATGCGAAAAATGCCTGACCTATGGAACCTACTTGCCTGGTCAGTAACAGCTCAGGGCGCCCTGTTCCTCAGTGACCTCTAGCACCATAGAGAAGGTCTCCAGAACTTTCCGGACTCCAGGGGAAAAGGCTGGGGCAGTAATAAATTGTCTGTACATGAACATACGCACTCCTTTGTGGGACACTGCTTCTTAGTGAAGGTGAGTAAAGGTATGGCTTGATGCGTAGCATACGACTGGCAAAAGCAGTGCTAGGATTTTTTTAAGTAGCTAGGGGACAAAAAGGAGGAAAAGTCCTCCCTCCCCAACCCCCGATACTTTGTTTTAAATGTGGCTTCCAACCTATGACAACACCATATACGAACCATCAACACTGCATTGCAGAAAGGCTACATACACACAGTCTGCCAAGTCTGTGTTATTTCCATACAGCTGGGGATTATTTTTATTATTGTCAATTGTGTTGCCAGAGATGCCAAAATTTTCTCTGGAACTAGCCAACAGTTTCTAACTAAACTGCGGTTGGTAGTGTGGGCCTTTTGGAATAAAAAAAAAATTCTTGTCTCGTGTATTGGCTGAAAGGCTCTTCCTGCTGACGTGAACTGCCATTGGCGGAAATGAGATGAAATCACCTACATTTCCAATCCCTCTTTCAAGTAAAGATTCAACCGCCTTGATTGACACTGATTGACATATACGACCTATAAATACACTCCCCTCGTCACAGTGCCCATTCCGTCATGCTGCACAAGAGGAAAAAGAAGAAGATAAAGAAATGGAAGGGGAAAAACCCCAAAAATAACGCAGTGTTACTGAGACGAAAACGATAAAACAGGATGCCATAAGCAGAGACAAATCAAACGACTTCAAATGTCAACCGACGGCTGAAACCTTTCAATACTTCTGTGCCGTCTGCCACCCCCATGTTGCGCGGGAAACATCTGTGCCTGGTGGTTCTGTGCGTCGAATCACGTAAACCGCCACCGTTAAAGCAGGATTTGATTGCCTGCCGGAGTCAGTCGCTACAAAACGAGACCGCCGCATCAACAAATCGATAAAATTCCCATTGTGAATGACTCGGAGCTTTCGTAAGCCTTTTCGTCCTGCGCAAGCTACACTCCCACAACGCGGCTGTTTGGTTTATTAGTGACTTGTCCGTTCGATTTTCGTTTGACTTTGACTAAGGTACAGTAGAACTCTGTTTGCAAGCTTTATGGCGTGGTGTAGTTTTTTTGCCGTTGTGGGTTGTTGATTGTGTTCTTCTTCTAAGGGCAGAATTCAAATACTCCTGTGGCAGTTTGAACCTACAGTTCGAGGGTAGATAGTTCCCCGTTTCTCCCCCCCCCCCCCCCCCCCCCCCCCCCCCCCCACGCACACACACACCGTCAAACTCGAACAAGCTCAAGATGACGCAATTCTGAAAGAAACGGTTTGACCTGAAACACGTTAAGATACATTCACGGGCGGAAAAAGAAAATAATGGCCCCTTTTTACAGAATCGTATTTTGCTAAAGGTATAAGTTTCTGGCTAGTCTAGTTTTCTGTTTCTAGTTTCTGACATCATTGCGGGGAGCCGGGGTGGCCGAATGGTGGAGCGTTGGGCTTCCAATGCTCGGGTCGTGAGTTCGAATCCCGGCTGGGGCCAATTATTTGTACTGGCCTTTTTCTCGTTGCCTCGTGTTAGATATCACCCTTATGTGGTGGAAAAGGACGTTAAACTCCCAAACACCCACCCACCCTCCTGACATCATTGCCACGGTCATAAACGGACACACTACAAAGTGCAGCAGTTCGCAATACTCTCTGAAATGTAGGTGCCGACGCTCCACAAATTATTCTGCCAACTTGCAAATCATTATGCCGCCACAATGAGTAACAGCTGCTGCATATACCCATCGTTTATGAAGCAACATTAACTGTAAAATGTCAGCCTTGGCTAATCGTGCTTTGTTGCTCTCCGGTGTAGGTTAGTGGGGGAAAGAGACTGGTGGTTGTGGTGGTGGCGGGGTGTGTGTTTGTGTGTGTGTGTGTGTTTTAGTATGTGTGTGTGTGTGTGTGTGTGTGTGTGTGTGTGTGTGTGTGTGTGTGTGTGTGTGTGTGTGTGTGTGTGTGTGTGTGTGTGTGTGTGTGTGTGTGTGTGTGTGTGTGTGTGTGTGTGTGTTATGTATGCTTTGATTGCAAGTTGGATGACACAGCGATCACACTGAGCGTTTCAGCAGTGTAACAACAGTAGTAGAATTTCAATGTTCAACCGCTCGCGCGAAGTGTAAACAACATTATATCGCATTCAGAGATGCACTCGATTACGTTCTGCTGGCAAGTCCTTATGAGCCATCGCGGGCACCAAACTGCTTGCACGTTATACGTGTAAATGATATATGACGCGTGCAAGTGACCGGGATTTCAATCAGCGGTCAAGGTCCATCTGTCGCCACTTCATCAGTATTCCCTACACGACCCTGAAGATCACTGGGTCTATTTCCGACCGTAGTGACGTCAGTTATTCGTGCGTGATATAGGTAGCAAATAGCGCAACATCTGGTTTGAGCGACATATGGCTGTCAGTTCCAGATTTTTTTATTTTTTTTACTTATAAGTGACATACGTAAGGCACATTAAGAAATCCATATTTTGGAGATGTTCCGATTCGTTATGTAAACCAGATTATTCCCAAAATAATAATAAATATTCTGACCTCTATATAGTCCGTAATGATCATTAAACATGTTTCTTTTAAACACATAACTGCATCATGGCCGTAGGTTTATAAGGACATTATCAGATCGAGGGACCCGAATATAGGTGTAAGCGGATCATTAATCTTGTAGATGAACTCACCGAACAATATATATCTAATCTGCTTTTCAAGATGTAGCCAGCCAAATGTGTAACTGCACGCGACAGCTGTCAAAGAACATTCGCCTGTTTCGACGATCGATGTCTGACACCACGCTGCACAGTTTGGAAAAAATAACACATTGCGGTCATCCTGCCGGTGAGGCAAGCATCCGGTATGGCCTGCGCCAAGACCGATAAACCACGTGTGAAAGTGCAGGAGCGGAAAAAAAAAACACTACGGGACACCACATTAATTGTATTCTCGTTCTCAAGAAGTGGCCGAAAGTCGGCAACAACAACAACAAAAAGTGGCCAAAAGTCGGGGAAAAAACCCGAGAGGACAAGACTAGCGAAAAAAAGTTCCCAGTGCTGATTGCCAAGCGAAAGCATAAAAATTGTACCGAGACGAATCACTGGAATGATTCACTGGAAGTTTATCGTAGCTAGCTTCTTTTTTTGTACTTTGGTATGACTTGACGGCAAAAAAAAATGTCGGAACATGTTTCTGGAATGAAAGCAGTGTTTCCGCAAAAGTAGGATGACTTCAATCAGTTCTGGACTAAACCTCAAGGTCTTACCCCCCCCCCCCCCCCAAAAAAAAAATAAAAAAATTGGAGGGTCACACTGAGGCTAACCCATGAGACTGGCCCGCGTTGCCAGCGGCCGGCGAGGATCTACAGCTATTTACAGGTCCAGTACCTTCCAGACGAGTTATTTATACCAGAACTCAGAGTGCAAATTCGGGATGATTTACGATCCTCGAGTTGCGAACTTCCCGTGGTAAGTCCTTGGCATGGACATAAAGCCAAGGCGTGAAGACATGTAGTGTTATGAAGGTTTCTGTACACGCATGCTGGTTGTGATGATCATTTCTCTACATCACCAGCACTACTGGCTTGCAGCACAATGCCGAGGATCGCATCCCGAGCGCAAAGCAGAGCAATCCTTCTCCTAGATTACCTGTCAGAACAAATCGGTCAGAGCTCCGTGCAAAGCTCCCAGAGCTGTTTCCTCGATGTGTGGCTGGCATGCAATGGTATTTTCTGGGAGTTTGTACGGCTCAACACAAAGGTTCTTGCGTTCTATGATACGCAGTGAGCAGCGCAGTTTGGCTGTCTGTAGGTCTGGCCTGGGGCCCCGCTGCAAAGGCCACGGAACCTGCTACAGTGCATCGAGTGCGTAGTATGTTTCTTTGTTTGTGTCTTTCTTTCTTTGTCACTTAGGTTTTTGTTGTTGTTGTTGTTGTTGTTGTTGTTGTTTGTTGTTGATTTTTGTTTTCGTTGTTGTTTGTTTTGTTGTTGTTTTGTTTTGTTTTGTTTTGTTTTGTTTTGTTTGTTTGTTGTTGTTTTGTTGTTGTTGTTGTTGTTGTTTGGGGGGGGGGGGGGGTTTGGGTTTTTTTTTTCTTTTTTTCTTTTTTTTTTTTTTGGGGGGGGGGGGGGTTGCTGTTGCTATTCATTTTTTTATGTTCTTGTTTTGACCCCCCTCATCCCCCCCCCCCTCCCCCCTGACCTGAGACAGCATTTCCGTATCCCCCCCCCCCCCCCACACACACACACACACACGAATAAATGATAAGATAAATAATAATAAATACCGCATTGGTGGCAGTATCTCTAATCAACTCAGTTTCCTTTTTTCAGTTTTGCTATTCACTTTGTCTTTCCTCTTACTTCAAGACAGTGAGTGGAGAAGAGCCTGGTGTGGGAGTTTCCAGGGATACACATCATTTGTTGACCAGGAAGCTGATTTTAACGCCGTCGACAGTCAAATTGGAGTCATCACTGACACATTATGACATCGATAACGGGGATTTGTACCCCGGGCGGCGCAACCCTCCGATCACCAGTCACAACTGAGCCAACAACAGGCTGTTCCTCCTCTAGGCTGTTCCTTGGGCTACGCGACGGTATTAGCTTCCGGGGCACGTAGTAAGAACTCGGCTAAATATAGTAGAAAATCTTTGCCCCTTTTAAAATTTGTGTGCATAGTAAAATATGGCAATCTGGTGCGTTTTGTTGGCTTTGTAAACAAGTTTCATGCCAGGTAATAGTAAAATTAGGGAAAAATGAGGCTGGCTTGTGGACTATTTGTATTCATGCGCGGCTGGCACATGAGCCAGCAGACGACCGTGGAATGAGGGGGTATGTGGTCGCTGCCAACATTGCCAAAAAACGGAATATTGGAATTTGTTTAAATGTCCTCTACGCATGAGTCTATGGCTGCCTGATTTTTGTGAATTTTTGGGTGAATTTTAAAGCATTTCTAGGGTGTCATCTGCAGCGTTATGTGTAAGAGGAATATATACCGTTTTCCTCCAGATTCGCATCTGTGTCGCGTAGCCTGTATTGTACACATAACGGGTTGGCCAGGATACGGCCTTGGGTTGGTTGACCAGGAGACGACCTTAGGGGCATAATAAGGTCGGTCTATGTCCCCGTACTCTGTGCGTCGTCATAAGACCGAGAAAGGCGCCTGGGGGATAGCTACAAGCTGGCAGTGGCACTGGCACTTTGGCGCTAGGTTTCCCGTGTGTTCGACCTCTGTTTATGTCATTTTGTTCCCCCAGACGTTGGGAAAAGGTCACCTCGCTATAGGATTGAATAAGTTTGCTTTATGGCCGCCGGAGGGTGCAATACGAACGCCGCATGTGTGTGTGTGTGAGTGTGTGTGTGTGTGTGTGTGTGTGTGTGTGTGTGTGTGTGTGTGTGTGTGTGTGGTTTTTATGTTGTTGTTGTTGTTGCTGTTGCTGTTTTTTGTTTTTACTTTTGGTCTTTTATTGTTTCTTCTTTTTATTTATTTTGTTTTCTTAACGAGTTAAGTTGTTGTGTTTCAATATGTGATAAAACAATGTTGGTCTTTGTCTCTGTCAACTTTTTTTTCTACATCCCCCCCCCCCCCCCCACACACACACACACACACCTTTTATTTTATTTATTTATTTTATTTGTTTTTTTTTTTTGTTTTGTTTTGTTTGGGGGGGGGGGGGGGGTAACCGTAGAAAATTGAACAAAGTAAGTGTTTCCCATTCTGAGGCCAACTTAAAGTTGGGGCACATCCTACAGCTGAAATGGGTCGACAATGTGTTTTCGAGAAGAAAGAGAGAACCGAGTTAAGCAATTTAAGTAAACTTCAACACACTTAACGAACACTCCTGCAGCCGAGGGCAGACTCATTCAGGTACTTCACAAGTTCATGTTGTGCGGTTAACAGCCTCTCCAAACTCCGCAGTCTATGACAGACAACACAACGGGTTGAAGACTTTAGGGCCGGGTAGATAATCATTATGAGCGTACTCAAAAGAGCACTTGGTTGAAAATCATTTAGAACTCTTCTCATTTTGTTTGTTTTGTTGTTGTTTTCAGTTTAATTTCTTCGCCATCAGATCAATGGCCGTTAGCAAGGGCGGATACAACATCAAGATGGGTCAAATCGGTATAATGGCAACAGACAAGGAGGGTGGGGTGGGTGGATGTTTGGGGGTTTAACGTCCTTTTCCACCACATACGGGTAATAGCAACGGCCACCCCGGCTCCCCGCAACAGACAAGGAAAAAGCGGGACTAACGTCGAGTCGTCAGGAAATATTATGTACCGTTTGTGGGGGGGAGGGAGTGGAGGGTTCGGGAAGGAGTGTGTAGTATTTGCTACTCTATTGTTGTTGTTGGTGGTGGTATTTCTGGGGTTTGATTTTGTTGTTGTTGTTGTTGTTGTTGTTGTTGTTGTTGTTGTTGTTGTTGTTTGTTTGTTTGTTTGTTTTTCGGGTGTTGTTGTTGTTGTTGTTGTTGTGGGGGTTCGTTTCTTTGTTTATTTGGGGAGGGGGGGGGGTGTAGGAGGTGGTAGTGGTGCAGTTCTTTTATTGTTCTGCATGGAGGACAGACTGACAGAGACGTCAAACCACGTTGCTGATGTTGTCTAAGTTTGTTTGGTTTTTTTTTGTTTGTTTGTTTCTACATCGGCTGGTGCCAATGTTTGGGGTCTGTGTGTAGGGGGGGGGGAGGGGGGTGTTGAAGGGAGGGGTCTAGGTACCATCAAGGTGCTACAAAATACAAAAGCCCCTCTACTGAGCCGCTCCTGACAGTACACAGCCCATGGTTCCAAGGCCTGTCCTAAGTCTGAGTAATGAAGCCAGCAGGCCCAAGTGCCGAGTGCCCCTCGTTCCAGTCCTCGTTCCCCTCCGGCGCTGGAGGGGAAGCGTGAAGTGCACCGAGTGCCGGAACGGAAAGTGGAACAGTTTGTTTTGCTCCGGGCTTTCATACACATGTATGCATGTAGCGATAGCAGTAGGGGGTGATTGATGAGATGGGTGCATGTAAGAGTCGATGTATCTGGCCCATCTCCTTGGTAAAAAAAAAATAAAATACAGCGCAGAGTGTATTGCGCTGCAGTAAAAGCCCGGTCGTGCAGGCAACGATGTTTAAAACAAAAATGATGACGAATTAACATGCGTGGAAAAGTTCAAATCCATGAAGGTCAAATCCATGAAATCTCGATGGTGGCCTTCTTTCTTTCTTTCTTTCTTTTTTTTTTTTTTTTTTCTTTTCTTTTCTTCTTTTTCTTTTTGCTTGTTGGGGTGTTTTTGGGGTTTTTTTTTGTTTTGGATTTTTTTTTTTTTTTTTTTTTCTAAATATGGACAATGTATTGCGTTTTGCTGGAAAAGTCTTGCAGCCAACTAAACAAGTAATAATATGCATGGAAGGTTTCTTGTTTCAGACCGGGGAATTCAAGGAGTCGATGAAATGTTCTCTGCTTTGGAAATGTTCAGCCCACCAAATTTGAAAAAAATAATGCAATTCTAAATTCCGAAATTTAAATAGCTGAGCTGACCCTTCGCACCACGTGATTGTAATGTGTTTATGTCCAGTGTGTGAGAGGATGCGTGTGATTCACGTGAGCGTGCGTGTTGGGTTCAGTTCGCGGCGCTTTGAGCCGATTCATGCAATTGGGAAAAGCGCCTATACAATACTCATTATTATTATTATTATTATGAAGTGTCAGGTTTCACGGAGACAATAACTCATGATGTGAAATACACCTTATCATGACAAACTCTAAATATTGGGGCACGAAATAATTGTATATAGTGACTGTCAATGCTCGGGCCGTGAGTTCGAATCCCGGCTGGGGCGAATGAAATATTTGTGCACGCCTTTTACTCGTTGACCCGTCTTTGATATCACCCATACGTGGTGGAAAAGGACGTTAAACACCTAAAAACCCAACCACTCTCGCCGAGAAAGAGTGTGTGTGTGTGTGTGTGTGTGTGTGTGTGTGTGTGTGTGTGTGTGTGTGTGTGTCCCCCTCCCCCTCAACTCCCCCCTCCCTATCTCCTGTCAGCGTCCACTACGTCCCTGACCTAACGTCGTGTTTTGTTTACCTGTCTGGTTTCGAGTAACGCTGCACTCAGACGTGTTATCTTTAGCTCGGGTGCGCTGTATTTAAGGATTCGCTGCAAGGACACAAACATGCATTATTGGGTTCATTAGCCTCAGCGATTTCAGGTGGAAAACGGATCTAGGGCTCGCAAAATACTACCCCCTGCTTGTCAGGAAAACTGCCCTACCTCAGTGCCGCGCCGGCCGCTGATTTGAAACAGAGCACATTTCCCCTTTTGACTTCCGATGTCTAATTGTCTTTTAGTTAGTGCAGGACCCGGAAAACTGCTGATAGATCTACTTAAAGATCTAAGCTCCCAACAAAAAACTTTCCAAAGTGTGAAGACATTTTAAAGAGTCGACCATGCAAGCACAGTCAACTCTGTCACAGTTGCAGAGTTTTCAGCGCTTCGGGGACCCTTATAAAACCAGAGCACGAGTTTACCGTGACATTATTTGACTTTTGGTCAGTGAGCGAGACACATCGCTACAGTGTCCAGCGGATGTTGAGTGCTGCACGATCTTTCTCGCTCAATGTCAAAACGCAAACTGAGCTGTGAAATCAGGCTGCCCTTGGCTTTTACTGGGGTTTCAGGGACGCTGAAAACTCTGCAACTGTGACAGAGTTGACTGTGCGTGCACGGTCGACTCTGTAAAATTTGTTCACTAAACTTCGGAAAGCTTTTTGTTGGGAGCTTAGATCTTTAACTGATCACTCTGGGCCTCCATCCATCAAGTATAAACCACCTGCATACACGCTCATGCTTTTACCAAATTAGCTTTGGAACGGAACGGCCGACTCGGAAATTAACGGACCACGGTAATACGGAAACGCTGGAGGAAAACAAACGACCCGAAAAAAAGGGGAAAAAAATCAAACGAATGGCGGCTGATTAGTGCAGAGAGCTTGTAGAAAATACGACAGAGTGCTGTCAATCGTGATCTCTATGGAAGCCGAGGTCAGTGACGGGGTGTAATCAATATGGACGGGAGAGCTTTTGGTGCTACTCCGCTTCCAAAGCTTTGACGATGAATGCTCTCAAGCAAAGCTGTAAGCCATGTTTGAAATAAGAGTATGCACACATCTCTAAATACTACACCTACTCCAAGACTGCCCGCTCCATGATGTAGTCCGGAGAGTAGTTCGGTCGGAGGACACTACACTGAGGGAAAGCGGACCTGGCAGCCCGGCAGAGGACTATAACATTCACCAGAGGACTGTAACATTCATCAGAGGACTGTAACATTCATCGGAGGGCCGGCTATAACATTCACCAGAGGGCTATAACATTCATCAGAGGGCTATAACTTTCGTCAGAGGGCTATAACTTTCATCAGAGGCCCGCAACATTCATCATAGGGCTGTAACATTCATCGGAGGACTGTAACATTCATCATAGGGCTGTAACATTCGTCATAGGGCTGTAACATTCATCAGAGGCCCGCAACATTCATCATAGGGCTGTAACATTCATCGGAGGACTGTGGCATTCATCATAGGGCTGTAACATTCATCAGAGGGTTGTAACATTCATCAGAGGGTTGTAACATTCATCGGAGGACCGGCTGTAACATTCATCGGATGACTATGACGTTCATCAGCGGGCTATGACGTTCGTCAGAGGACTATAACATTCATCAGAGGACCATAACATTCATCGGAGCTTCGGGCGTCACCATCTAGCGTTCGACGAAGAAGAGGAAACACGTGGCGGCTATTTAGTCACGGTGTAGACTGCTAGCAAAGTAACATGCAGTAGAGTGCTATCAGTCAGCGGTGAATTAGCTCGAGGTCGTTCTCTAAGATGAGTGATGACCCTGGGAGGGGGGATGGAACGGGGAGGGGGAAGGGAGGGTGTTCTAAACTAATGGATACGCTGACAAATGTTTGTTGCCCACGCGCCTGCGCCGCGGACTATAGTTCCTGTGTGAAGACGGTGGCTGTTTGTCTTGTGGACCAGATCCAAGAGAGAGAGAGAGAGAGAGAGATGATGATGATGATGATGATGATGAAACTTTATTTATTAACGGTAAAAGTTTTGACAGAAATTCGCCAGTTTGCAAACTTGCCGTTGCTGAGAGAGAGAGAGAGAGAGAGAGAGAGAGAGAGAGAGAGAGAGAGAGTCAACGCGCCAGTTACACCGGGGAGGGAGGAGGGGGGGGGGGAAGAGGGAGGGGTTAAAAAAAAAAACTGAGTACACTGGGGGTAATCGAAAGAAACGACCTTCTTCCGTTGCTATGACACCGCAACAGTTTCGACGACACAGGCTGCTCTCAATTAAAGCCGTTACTGATTTTAAAACACAAGTATATGTAATAATAATAATGAGTATTGTGTAGGTGCTTTACCCAAATTCATGAATCGGCTCAAAGCGCCGCGAACTGAACCCAACACGCACGCTCACGTGAATCACACGCATTCTCACACACTGGACATATTAAACACATTACAATCACGTGGTGCGAAGGGTCAGCTCAGCTATTTAAATTTCGGAATTTAGAATTGCATTTACTGATTTTCCAAATTTGGTGGGCTGAACATTTCCAAAGCAGAGGGGGGGGAGGGAGGAGGAAGCCGGAGTACCAAGAGAGAACCCCCGACGATCGGCCGGCCGAATGAACGGTGCCACGAAAGAGAAGGAACAATTCTTTGCCCCGAGTGGGACTCGAACCCCTGACCTCTCGCATTGGCGACAAGTCTCCGAACCACTAGACCACAGACCGCCCCATGCAGTAGACGTCTTTAGATTTGTAGTGACGTTCCAACCGACAACTGAAAATCCACAGCGTTTTTCAGGAATTATGGCGTTTGGAATTTGGAGGGAAAAAAAACAAACAGCGGTGCTATGGCGCGGGAACCGGTTGATTGACATTGCAATGATATGGAGCGGAATCACACCGGAAAAACGTCCGTCCGTTTTGTTTCGGCCCCGGGAGTTGATTGATTTGCCAAAAGTTTCCTCAGACGAGTTTACAGGGAGATCATCTTATCAGGGAAATGCAGCGCAGCGTCCTTGGCGAACAGTATCAGGGCGTAAGACTGCTGGTTTGTTTGTTGGTTTTTCTTCAGTAAAAGTGAAAGGGATTAATGAATACATGGGAGCCGAAATCGCTGCACTGATAAAGGCTCAGGCGGTTGCGAGTTCGAATCCCGCCTAGGGCCAAATATTCAGTTGTGCTGTTTTGTTTTTTTGTTGTTGTTTTTTTTTGGTTGTTGTTGTTGTTGTTGTTGTTGTTGTGTGTGTGTGTGTGTGTGTGTGTGTGTGTGTGTGTGTGTGTGTGTGTGTGTGTGTGTTGGTTTTTTGTTGTTGTTGTTTTGTTTTTGTTTTTTGTTACTGTTGTCTTTGTTGTTATTGTTTTGTGGAGTTTTTTTGGTAGGGTTTTTGTTGTTTGTTTGTTTGTTTTTTGTTTGGGTTTTTTGGTTTATGGTTTTTTGTTGTTGTTGTTTTTGGGGGTGTGGTTTTGTTGTTGTTGTTGTTGTTGTTGTTTTGGGGGTGTTTGTTTTGTTTTGTTTGGGGGGGAGGGGGAGTGTTGTTGTTGTTGATGTTTTGGGGGGAGGGGGGGTCTTTTTGTTGTGGTTGTTGCTGCTGCTCTTTTGTGTTTTTTGGTTTTGGTTTGGTTTTGGTTTTGTTGTTGTTTTGTTTGTTTGCTTGACTGTTTCTTTCTCAGTACTCCGTCTTTGGTATCACCCGCATGTTCCGGAAAAAGACGTCAGTTAAAACCCTTATAGACCAAACAATCAATAATAAATAATTATGCAGAATGGAGCCCTGAGCTACACCGTACTTCACAAGACCGTGATTATTAGAAAGACCCTCTGACGTCTATCCTGCAGTTAAGATGGAACTGAGATACGCTGTCACAATCATCAGGGCTGCGGGTAGGGACTAGGGAGGGACGCGGGTGCAGTGCAATCGTGCAGGCAGTGTCAGAAACCCAGATCTATGATCCCTATTGATCCTGCGAATACAGGTTCTCTGTCGATCAGACTGAGCTGTGTGACCCTAATCACTAAAATTGTCCAGAGAGAGAGACAGAGACAGAGAGAGACAGAGAGAGACTTCGACGCATTTTATTGATACGTGGTCGAAGGCTGCTATCGTAATTATAATTAGGGAAAACAAATAGCAAACTTGAAAGGAAACAAATGCAAGAAAGAGGAAGACGTCAACGAACAAGCACACGCAGGAACAGATACTGAGATAGGCTCTGTGTGTGTGTGTGTGTGTGTGTGTGTGTGTGTGTGTGTGTGTGTGTGTGTGTGTGTGTGTGTGTGTGTGTGTGTGTGTGTGTGTGTGTGCCCGGTGGGTGGGTGTGTGTGTGTGTGTGTGTGTGTGTGTGTGTGTGTGTGTGTGTGTGTGTGTGTGTGTGTGTGTGTGTGAGAGAGAGAGAGAGACAGACAGACAGACAGACAGACAGAGTCAGAAACCGAGACACAGACAGACAGACAAAGAAAATCAACTCACGCGTGGTGATCTCGTAGGTGCCCTTGTACTCGGAGGTCATGAACTGCCGGGTCAAGGCCGTCTTGCCCACCCCGGCAGCCCCCATTATCAGCACCCGGTAGAAGGACGGAGTCACGGACGAGGCGTTGCTCAGCGGCGGCCCGCTGTCGTCAGACGTGTTGCTGTGCTTCCTTAGTCTGGACGAACTGCCGTGGTGGTGGTGGTGGTGCTGGTGGTGGCTGTTGGTAGTGGTGCCTGTGATGGTCACGGAGGAGGAGGCGCCCTCACGGTCAATGCTGTTGATGCTGCCGTTGGACGCCAGGCTGTTAGTGGAGCGTTTGAAAGAGTCCCCGTGGTTCACAATCCCTTTGGAGGTCGTCTTGAAGGACCTGACCCTCCTCAAGCCGCCCTCGCCTTCCCTGGGCATCCAGTCCGGATTCGGCAAAGGCAGGAAGGCTGGACAGTTGGGCAGGGAGTTGGTGCGCGGCCTCTGAGCCGCCTCAATGTCCAGGCTCAGTTTGGGCCTCGGCCGGTTCTTGAAGGAGGAGGAGCGGGAGTGAGGAGCGGAGGCCACGTCCCGGAGGGGGGACACCCTCAGGAACCGCTCGTCCTCCGGCACCTTCTCGCCCTCCACCAGGATATCCATAATTACCGTCGCCATGGTGACGCCGGCCTTGATCTCAGACGTAAGTATAGCACAAAACCAGGTCAAGGTCGAGACACACACAAGATCACAGCATCCGGGACTTGTAGTTTCATGTCAAGGAAGGTTCGAATCTCGTTTAAAGCGGTTCTGTTCAATAACTATTGTAGACTGCTGTCTCTGAGAGACTGTTGCGGTCAAGCACGGTTATCTTTCCGTTGGTACCTGGCCAAGGTTCCTGAATATCTGTTCAAGGGTTCAGACGCAGTATTCCTGTAAACTGGGAACTTACCAGAGCTGCACACAAATACGGGAAAAAAATATGACAAGTACTCTCCGAGTCACAGAATTGACTCTAGACTGAATACCGCAACCTCTAGAATCCAGAAAACACAATTCAAATAAACATCTCAAAACACAAATAGGAAAAAATATGACAAGCACTCTCCGAGTCACAAAACTCTAGACTGAATACCGCAACCCCTAGAATCCAGAAAACACAATTCAAATAAACATCGCAAAACTATTGTTCCCGTGCCAGAGAAAAATCCATATTCAACTTGTCTGAAAAAGCAATTCAATATCCCACATACACGTACAATCAATTCTTCCGTTCGCAAAAAAGAAATAAAAAATAAGAAATAAATAAAAGAATATAAAAAAAATATAGAGAAATTTGAAAGATAATACTGACCTATAGCTTGCCTCGCTATTCTATTGTCTCCACTGTTTTCCGCCTGCACTGCCGCAGTTTCTTGTTTTCCCGCGCACTAGTCTTTTGTTTTCAAAGCGCGCGCTCGATTGTTTTCAGAGCACGAGGGTCTGTTGTCAAACCACACACACGTGTCATGCGCGTCGGCCGACAAACGGACAACCAGACACACTGCACGGAAAACCCACACGAGCAAGCAGGTTTGACTTCTATTCAGCAGACCCGTCGGGTCGATGGAGCGTAGTGGGGTCTCACAGCTGCTGCTCAGTGATTGACGCGATACACGTGCGGGAGATGGGAGTGCAGATCTACCCACGTCAAAGGAAGAGGCTTGACAGCGGTGCGCGTCACGGCTAGAACCTCTCCAGATTCAAGTGATGTCGGTGGTCGACTTATGTCAACGTTTCACTGCTAGAACTTCTCCAGATTCAAGTGATGTCGGTGGTCGACTGGTGTCAACGTTTCACTGCTACGACCTCTCCAGATTCAAGTGATGTCGGTGGTCGACTTATGTCAACGTTTCACTGCTAGAACTTCTCCAGATTCAAGTGATGTCGGTGGTCGACTTATGTCAACGTTTCACTGCTAGAACTTCAGTCTCCAGATTCAAGTGATGTCGGTGGTCGACTGGTGTCAACGTTTCACTGCTACAACCTCTCCAGATTCAAGTGATGCCGGTGGCCGGCTGTTGTCAGCAGCTGAGGTAGAGGAGATAATCCATAGGACGGGAGACTACTAGGTTACCTGTGGCCACATGGCGGTCGCCGGTCGCTGGCGACAAGAACTGCGAGACACACGACCATAAACCCACAGACCCACAGTGATAGCCTGTGACTGATCTAGAGTTTATACGCGCCTCCAAGCTCGAGGTCAAACTTCCACTTCACTGTGGCGGGTGACTGAGGTGGGCCGCTGACTTTCAGAAGAATTTTGTTTTGTAGTGCTTGAGATGGCAGTTCAGAAGCAGTCTGGGAAAAAAAGAAGACAAAGGGATAAAATGAATATGGATTACGGAAAGAATTAGAAATGAGAGTTCGAAAGTGTGAAATAAAATACGTATTGTCTTTTTCAATCAATCAATCAATCAATCAATCAATCAATCAATCAATCAATCAACCAATCAATCAATCAATCAGTCAATCTATCTATCTATATATCTATCTATCTATCTATCTGTCTGTCTACCCCAGGATATCTAGCTATCAGTCAACCAACAATCATCATCCCAGAAAAAAAAAATTGGAAAACGGGTTGGCGGTGGTCTTAACAAAAGTAATTTAATAGGTGTAGCAGCACAAATGTCGATTATAAGCTTCAGCTCTCTCTCTCTCTCTCTCTCTCTCTCTCTCTCTCTCTCTCTCTCTCTCTCTCTCTCTCTCTCTCTCTCTTATTCTATAGTCCCATTTCATATGCTAACGATTTACTGCTTAGTGTATTACCCGTGTCACGTGCTGTAGCGACGTGCTGTATGTGTGATACTGTGGGCAATCATATACATGTATGTCTTATGCTATGTATTCAAGGTTGTGTGTGTGTGTGTGTGTGTGTGTGTGTGTGGCAAGGACAGACAGTTAGAGAGACCTGTGTGTCTATGATCTCATCCTTGGAAAATAAAGTTTCAGTCAATCAATCAGTCGCGCTCTCTCTCTCTCTCTCTCTCTCTCTCTCCCCCCCCCCCCCCTCCCTCCTGCCCCAACAGACAAAGGCTGAGCGATCAGCAAAGTGATGTATACTCCCGAGTACCGCTAGAGTAAACAGTTCTTCGGTGCAAACCACTGTTCAAGGCACTTTTGTTTTGAGTAATGGCAAAGGTTGCTGGAAATAACTTCTTTACTGTACCGCGTGAAAAATAACGTTTCTCCCCTGCAGAGCCCCGCCGCACCCACGATTTTTTTTCCCCGTCCGACTTTAGCCCAAGGTCCATGTTGATTGGTTCACACGGACCCATTTACGCTGGTAGTGGTCGTAAGTTCGAATCCCGGCTAGGGCCGAATACTCAGTTGTGCTGACCTTTTTCTCGTTGCCCCGTCTTCGATATCACCCTTATCTCTGAAAAGCCCATGCAAAAAAACAAAAAACAAAAAAAAAACCGCGTTTTTACTTGAAATCTTCATATCACTAGAAGCCACCTCAAGCCACTATTATGCAATCTGCAAAAGTCTCGGGCCTAGCGGGGAAGGCCCACGCCTCGTGTAATAGTGACTTGAAGTAATAATAACAATGATAATAATAATATGGGTACTTAAGGGACGCCCTCCCTCCCGCGAAAGCCGCTCAGGGCGCCTTACAATGAGCACACACTCACTCACCCAGAAACACACACAACATGCAAACACATAATGTGAAGCATCACACACACACACACACACACACACACACACACACACACACACACACACACACACACACACAGATCAAAAACTGTCTAGAGGGAGTGTAAAACTGAAGCAAAGAAGACAGATATGGAGGACAGGAGGAGGTGACACAGTTGTACGTCAGGGATGAAATCTTGTATCGAATTCTAGAGGACACAGGTAGCCAGTGCAGGGTGTGAAGAAGGGGGTGTGACGTGGTCTGAAGTGGCTCCTACTGGTGCGCAGTGGCTGTTTCTTGTTATCAAGTCTCATCATATAGTGGGTAGTGGGAGGTCGGGCTCATGTTCTTAAGAGATAGGCGGTGGAAAAAGGACGTCAAACCCTAAAAAACCACCCACCCACTCCGTTCAACATGGTATCTCTGCGATCAGAAAAGCCAACCCCGCCTCTCAGTGACCTCCGCAGTGTTTTTCATAATCACGCCAGCCTTGGGGCAAAAGTCACGCGGGGAAAAGAAACCATGACCGCCACTCGAAATGGCGTATAATCAAGTTTTCCCGAGGCGGTAGATGAAGAAGTGTTTCGGTTCAGCACCCGGTACTATGTTGGCGGGTGGTACATCAGACCGAACAGTCCCCCGGGGCAAATAGCACAACAGGGTTTTAACTAATGGCGCTAAAGAAGCCATTAAAAGCCCGGTGGTTATCTACAGTCTCACGGATCGTTCCGGACTAGGTTCTTCTGGTAGTGAGAGAATACACGGCGGGTAATCAAAATGGACGACCTGTCCCGTCACTGTGGAACACACTACCTGCCGGCCTGAGAGACCAGTCGCACATAGACCGTTTCAAGTCTGACTTGAAAACGCATCTGTTCCGGCTGGCTTTCGACTAAGCCCACTTACCTCCTCCTGGTTCAGCTGCTCTGTGTGTGTGTGTGTGTGTGTGTGTGTGTGTGTGTGTTTGCATATTTGTTGGTATAAGTGCGGGAGTACGCGCACTGAGTCACTGTGTGAGAATTTTGCGCTATATAAGTACAATTCATTATTATTATTATTATTATTAAAAGTAGCCGTTAAGGCGTTAACCAACCAGAACCCGACTTGTAGTGATACCTTACGACAATCTAAAGACGTGTATATGGTCATGTTTTAAAATAACGGCTTTAAATGAGAGCAATCGTCGTGGAAACTCTTGAAAAATACATGCAATTCTAAATTCCGAAATTTAAATAGCTGAGCTGGCCCTTCGCACCACGTGATTGTAATGTGTTTATGTCCAGTGTGTGAGAGAGTGCGTGTGATTCACGTGAGCGTGCGTGTTGGGTTCAGTTCGCGGCGCTTTGAGCCGATTCATGAAACTGGGTAAAGCGCCTATATAATACTCATTATTATTATTATTATTATGATTATGATTATTATTGCACCGGAAAAACGCCTGTCTGTTTTGTTTCAGTCCCCTTGCATGACACCGTTCGTGTACCACTTAGACGCGTGCAAAGTTAAAGACCGTCTCTCGCAGGCTCTCTCGTTAGTGACAGATGCCTTCTCCGCGTATATTTCGTTCTCTTCGCACACCTTCAAGTCACCTGGTTCACCCCGGTGATTTAGACAGGTACAATAATTATCAAGTCCTCTTCGGGCAGCCGTTACTACAATAACGACGGCACATGCATCTACTTACTAATAATAATAATAATGAGTATTGTATAGGCGCTTTACCCAATTTCACGAATCGGCTCAAAGCGCCGCGAACTGAACCCAACACGCACGCTCACGTGAATCGCACGCATTCTCCCACACACTGGACATAAACGTATTACAATCACGTGGTGCGAAGGGTCAGCTCAGCTATTTAAATTTCGGAATTTAGAATTACATTTATTTTTCAAATTTGGTGGGCTGAACATTTCCAAAGCAGAGGGGGAGGTAGCCGGAGTACCCGGAGAGAACCCCCGACGATCGGCCCGAATGAACGGTGCCACATACGAGAAGGAAAAATTCTTTGCCCCGAGTGGGACTCGAACCCCCCACCTTTCGCATTGGTGACAAGTCTCTTAACCACTAGACCACCGACCGCCCGGTCCGCCCCATGGTCTTACGACTTACTGGTCGGTCATAAGTCGCGATACCGAGCTTTCTGATGCCGCCATGCATAGTTCATGATTTCCATGCAAAGGATACAGACAAAAAGCGTTCCAGTCTATTATTTGATGCAATAGTTACAGCATTTATGCGAACTGAAACCATTTCTTCACACGTTTGGATTTGCTAATGCTGATCACACAAATACGACCTCCACTGTCGGTGAAACGAATTCATCTGATATAAATAACAAAAGCGTGCGCTACAGCAAAAATTAGCATAGCTATGAAAGACGAAATAAAATGCTATAGCGAACTTGACTTGACCGCTTATTTTTGGGGGGCTGGATTATAAATATTCAATCATTTTCCCCCACTAGCAAAGAATTCAGTAGCTTCCTTTCTGCCAAGTAAATTCTTTGTGGGGCTGACGGCATTTGCACATGGACAGATTCGAAAACTGATCGTACAAAAGGAAATATGTGGGAGGATGATAGAAGAGAGAGAGAGAGAGTTTCTGAGCTGGAATCAATTAATCCGCCCTAGCTGAAAATAATAAAAGCAACCACTCAGCTAATGAACTACACGGGCAACCATATTGATGATCGTCTTCCGAGTCTGATCGACTCGTATTAGACGAGGGGGAAGATGGGGGAGAAAGAGATGTCAGACGGACAGACAGAGAGGCGGACGGACGGACGAACAGAAAAAAACAGGGTAGGTGGGTGGGTGTTTGGGAGTTTAACGTCCTTTTCCACCACATACTGGTGATACCAAAGACGGGGCAACGATGAAGAAGCCAGCACAATATTTGGCCCCAGCCGGAGTTCGAACTCACGACCCGAGCATTGGAAGTCCAACGCTCTACCATTCGGCCACCCCGGCTCCCAACAGAAAAACAGAGACATGCAGACGAAATACAGGCAGACACAGACACACCGACAGGCAGACACACACAGACACACAGACACACACACACACACACACACACACACACACACACACACACGATCAAAATTAAACTGCACTCAACCTCGATACAACCCGTCTTTCAGACAGAAGTTGACCGAGGCTATAGCTACGCACACAAGCTGTGACAGGGACTGTTGCCACAACGATAAGCAGAGCAAACAACTTCGTAATGATCTCGTTTCCAGCCGACACTGTGCCGTAGTGAAGTCTACATCAAGTATCCTTTTTTTTTTTTTTTTGCATGTCGTTCAGTTTAAACATGCATGAGAATGGACCCATCATTTGCTTGTCCCGGGTGCACTGGCCTGAGGCTACGGCATCAGAATACTTTATACTCGGGGACAATTGTGATGATCAATATGGGCGCCTCTTCAGCTTTCAGTCGTGTGTGTGTGCATGTGTGTGTGTGTTTCGAAATATCGCTTTCAGGTTCAACAGCTGTAGGTGTTGTGGCTATAACTGGCTGTCGGCCAGACTAGGCGTATGAGTTTTATTTGTATGAGCAATACATCGACTCAAAGAGACGCAAATCAAAATCTGTGTAAACAAGGGGGAAAAAAATGGATTCAGCTCGTTGTTAAAAGTTAGATTGTTGGATTGCACAGAAGATGGTGACATTTGAAGTCCCGTAAATATACTGGCATCGCGCCAGCCAAAAGATGTTTCCTGGTTTGTGCTGGTTTGTTCAACGGCTTTAAAGAAAAACTGAAAACAACAACAACAGAAGTCTTAAACTAGCAAGCGACGCAAGGGACATAACTTTTCTGACTAGTTACTTCCCCTGGACCTGTCTGTGTGCGATGGGTATCTAGAGCAGTATTTTCCTTGTCGGGTTTGTTTGTGTTGTTTTTGTTTGTTTTAGTTTTTTGTTGTTTTGTTTTGTTTTCGTTTCTGTTTGTTTGTGTGTGGTTGTTTTGGGGTTTTTGTGTTGTTTTTTGTTTTTGAGTTTTTAGTTGTTGGTGATGTTTGTGTATGTTTGGGCTTTTTTGTTTTCTGTTTGTTTGTTTTTTGTTGTTTTTGTTTTTGTTTTGGGGTTTGTTTTTTGTGTGTTTTGTGTTCTTTTCGTGGGGTTACTGTTTGTGTCTTGGCTGATGGTTTCAGTTTACGTCTTTGGCTTGCCAAACCCTTCCTACAACTCCTTCCCAGCGATCGTCAAGACGGCACCAAGCTGGAGAGCTGTTTTGTTCGAGTGGTTGCGACACTCAGCCGGAGCTCGGCCGAAATGAGTCACTTGACATTTCCAGGCCGGAAAAACTCTGGACTGCTTCGACGGCCAACATGTGCCAATCTCTGTTTCCTGGAGAGCTTGTGTCTTTGTCGTTTATTCTTCAGGAAGACGGAAAAGGGGAGAGGAGGGGGGGGGGGTAGTAAGATGGTGGACCTTATCTTGCCGCTACTTCGATTCAGCCTTGGCAACGACTGCTGTTTAAGGCAAAAGCGTGTATTTGAGAAATGTGTGTCTTCAAATTGTAATGTGTTAGGGGAAGTTGTGTTCTGCTTGATAATCGGCCGCCATCTTTCACACAGACCAAGCGAAATTCAAGCAGTGTTTTCGGTGATGGTCTTGGGGAGGTGAGCGGCGGTCTAATAGGTAGCGCGTCGGATTTAGCCGCTGCGCTACTGAACGGCCGTCACCAGTGTCATAGCGATGAAGCGTGGGTTCGAGCCCAGGTCGAGCTTGTGACGGATATGTGATACGGGTTTGTCCTGGCCGCTGCCAGGCTTCTCATCGGGGGTTTCTCTCCGGGTTATCCGGCTTCCCTCCCCAGTTCCCGGGCCTGGTTAATGCCGGGATATTTATGACATGAAGCGTGGAATGCGGCCCTGTCCCGCAGTCCCAAACCACACGGACCTCCATAGCATCAGCTTACCATCATCCTCATCTCCATCATAATGCATAATAAATACCCCCCCAAAAAAATGCCCCAGCTTCCAAGCCCTCCGTGGATTCCACCCATTACCAGGGAGGAATACCACTGGAGCCGGCAAAGAGTTTGGCAAAAAAAAAAAAAAAAAAATCGGAAACGCTCTCTATCCGGTACGTGCATGCTAATATTTTAAACATGTGTCTTTTTCTGACAGCAACCGCCGTCAAAACTTTTGAATCGTAGTAGCAAGGGGATTTTGGTCTAGTGGTTAAGGTATCCGACTTCGCACCCTGAGTCACCCGGTTCGAATCCCTGGAATGGATGTTTCCTTTCCAAATCGAGTCATAATCAACGTGCAGACTTGTTTACGGTGCCTGTCCCACCCTCGTGCACACACACACACACACACACACACACACACACACACACACACACACACACACACACACACACTAATATCAAGTACACACGCCAAAAATCCCACGTCCCACTTTTGAAGAAGAGAAGGCTGTGGCCGGTGGCGTGGAAAACAGAAATACTGTCGTACGCACCAGAGTGAATAGCAGGGCGAAGGTCTGCATAAAAAGTAGCGCTGAGCGGCAGCAGGCTTTCACCGCTTTCGTCCTTCAGCCCTGCGGCGCCATGAGCATTTCAAAAGACATGGATATGTGCGCCGAGGAGAAGTCTACCATACTATAATTATCATACCATAGCACCGTTAAGCTCTCCGCCGTTTTGATTAAAGCCCATGGAAAAAAAGAAAGACAAGGACTCAGAGACTTTGGAGATAGGCGGGAAGCTTGCGAAATGTCTTCTGCTCTTCAAGAACTGGGCCCTAAAACAGAAACAGGTCGGCGGATCGCGCGCTGTTTCGAACAGCAGCCAGCATCGATCAGTGATAACACCACTCCGAGAAGAAGAATAGAAATGGCACGAGGTGGAATATGCACGGATGTATACACTTCCTCGTCGCGGAGATGCGTCATCAGTCTGCGCGGGGAACCGATATAACACGCGGGGTGAACTCCCCAGCTCCATATGCCCCGGGACACTTCCCGCTTTAAAGCTGGACGTACTCCCTCTAGTCTTAACATCTTTAGCTTTTTCAAAGAGTCAAATCTGTGCTATAAAATTTACACGCCTCAACTAATACGGACTATCCTCGATCTCTATATGTTCGATGTACAAAGAAGTGAATTGTGTTTATTATTTAAACCGGATAGACTTTTAATATATGTTTATTGTTTTATTGTCTTCCTTTTTTATTTAAGTCTGGCGAAGAAGGACCTTGATTAGCCGCGAAATAGTCTTTGTTGCTTGCGCGGCGTTAAGCCCTAAATAACTAACTAACCTCTAGTCTAAGCCACACAAACTCCATCCTCACATGTTCGAATCCCGGCTGGGGCCAAATATTGTGCCCCCGACCTCTGGCATTGGTGACAAGTCTCTTAACCACTAGACCACCGACCGCACCCTTATGGGTGGTGGAAAAGGACGTAAAAACCTCTAAACAAACATGTAGCCAGCTAAGCGTCATCTGTGTCCACGCTTTGGCTATCTTAGTACGGTTTCTGCGTTGGAGATTGGCCCGTGCAGGAAGCGGGGGGTTAAATTGTGGTTAAAAAACAGTTTAACCTTTTGACGTTCGATCGTACTCCAACGGGAAAAGGATCAATAATGACATGCGGCTAAATAGGGAAATACGAAAATCTCTCCGGCAGTGGTAATCAGAACCAAAGCAGGGGAATAATTATGAAGATATTTCTGGCAGTAGTCATCAGAACTAACGAGGAATGTCAGGGTGCCCCCCCCCCCCCCCAAAAAAAAAAAGAAAAAAAAAGTTCAAGAGAATACCAACAGTTTTAAATCATGAACTCAGAAGCATCGCCGCCTCCCTATGTCATACTGTTCCCTGATAAAGGCTTTTTCCGCCGAAAATTTAGGAGCAAATTTGTTATGGTCGTGCCCCTCGGCGCCCCCCCCCCACCCCCTCCTCCTCCGCGGGCGCAGCCACGTTCATGTGGTGATGGCGTATGTGACCCGTATACGTAGACTCTGTGGGCTGCGCTGGATCGGGTTAAGCCGGCTCTTAACTGGGCACTGCGGATCGCCATAGTGCTGTCCACAGTTGCGACACAGTTGTGATTTTGGAGGTTTCCGCCGCTGTGGCGTCATCGCAGCAACCTGGATTTCAACTGTGGCTGTGGTTTCCACAACAGATTCTGATTGGTTTACTACGTCACTCGGCGCGCAAACATGGCGGACAGTGCATCTTCAATCGCTTTGTCACCGAGCACAGCTGTGTTCAGTTTTGTAGTTAGTACACACACCATGCGCAACGACTGTGATGTGCACATGTGTGTTTCGCGCGCTGTGCCCAGTTAAAGAGCAGGCTTTACCTACATATACCAGACAGGTCATCAGGCGAGGGTCCAGCAAAGAGGGTCCTGTGCTCACAGGGTAGGACTGTTCAGTCTCGAACTTATAGGGAGAAGCACCCCTACAGAAAACTACATCCAGTTTGTTAAAGGCGGAGTGTGTCAGCCACGGCGCAGGTTTTCGGGGGAATGAATTAGGACACACGCGTATCAACTGGACGATTATGGTTATGGTTACCTTGGTGTGTTTTGAGTAATTTCCCAAAAGCCCAGAGCAGTGACTGCAAGATGAAGGGTAATCGCCAAACGGTAAAATCATAGCATGGCTGTATACAGATTTTCTACGATTTGTAGAGGGGAGCCGGGGTGGCCGAATGGTAGAGCGTTGGACTTCTAACCTCGTGTCGTGAGTTGTCATGAAAAAAACGTGATTTTCGTGATTTTTGTCTTATGTAGGGCAAGATGTATGCCAGGCGGTCACAAAAAAGAGGCAAACTGCCAGTGAAGCTGGGACGTCTTGCGCAGAGGTCGGACACAAGTGAAGCAAGCGGATTCGTGCGAACTGCCTCCCTGGACTAAACAGAAAGTAGACGTGCATTACTCCAGTGAGGCCTGAGCGGAAAGGAGACATTCACTTTGTTTTTAAAACCCCTGTCAGGTGCGTGCGCTTTGAATGGTCTGTTCATGGTAGTAATTGTTTCTAGATTGAAGCATTTTTAGGGGAGACTATGATGCCTGAGGCTAATTGGAAATATATAGGCATTTAGAAGCCCTGTGTATTTGTGTCCTTCGGCCCACAATCATACGGCATATGTGCCAGAACAAAGGCAATATGAAGCCTGGTAAACTTAGAAATGGCGTCTTTGTACAGGCATTGTAAAAGAAAATATAAAAGTGCACAGGCATACGACAAAAAATGGCTGCTTATACGATGGATCAGGAAGTTGTCCCGACGATTCCAGTTTCAAGGCCGCTCAAGGCGACATCCGTATTTATGGCAATCAGAATTTCTCTGCTGGTTTAAAAATATCAAGCAGACGCGAGTAAAATCTGTCTGACGCGCTCAGAATAACTCCAGCCTGATCAATAGGAACATGGATATTGTTTTCAAGTCACAGTACAGTCACCGATTAATAGCGTACCTGCCGGAAGCGGTATATGTGATACTTGTACTCAATATAATATTATACGTGTCAGGTCAGGCACTGGAAATTTAAAGCGCTGAAAACGCCACGATGCTAATTTAGGTATGAGAGAGGCAGAGACAGACATACTAGGACAAAAACACTGAGACGAAGAGAGACAGAGACAAAGAGAGACAGAGACAAACAGAGACAATCCTTTTTATAAGGATGCAAGGGGAGAGAGAGAGGCAGACAGAAAGACACACACACACACACACACACACTCACACACACACACACACACACACACACACACACACACACACACACACACACACACACACACACACACACACACACGCACACACACACACACACACAGAGCCAGTGAGAGATGAGAGACAGACACTCACACACACACACACACACACGTGTCAGGTCAGGCACTGGAAATTTAAAGCGCTGAAAACGCCACGATGCTAATTTAGGTATGAGAGAGGCAGAGACAGACATACTAGGACAAAAACACTGAGACGAAGAGAGACAGAGACAAAGAGAGACAGAGACAAACAGAGACAAACAGACAAAACATCCTTTTTATAAGGATGCAAGGGGAGAGAGAGAGGCAGACAGAAAGACACACACACACACACACACACACACACACACACACACACACACACACACACACACACACACACACACACACACACAGAGCCAGTGAGAGATGAGAGACAGACACTCACACACACACACACACACACACACACACACACACACACACACACACACACACACACACACACACACACACACACACACACAGACGGAGACAGACTGATATATAAGAATAGTGTAAGACATTTTAGGGATAATTATGCCGGTCGAACTTTTAGGCGAATGGAAGCGATCAATCAATTTCGAAAATAGTTGTTCCGCTTCGGACGGAGCACCTTTCCAACCGACAAAAAACAAACAAAACTAAACAAACAAAAAAACACAAACGGAACAACAAACTTATAATTTTACTCCTTATGCGCAGTACACACGTATGTCCGCTGACTGTCTAACAAGCACAAGATACTTAGCACGCTACCGGATGTTAGCGTACAGATAAACACCTGGGTTTTTTGTTTTTTTTTTTGGGGGGGTGTTGTTTTTTTGGTAGTCTGCCATTTCTAGTTACCCGATTTTCCCCCCTTTTTTTACTTCGTTCTTACTTTTCTTTCATTCCTTTTTTTTTCCCCATTTTTATACACACACACACACAGATTGACACACACACACACAGATTGACACACACACACACAGATTGACACACACACACACACACACACACACACACACACACACACACACACACACACAGATTGACACACACACACACAGATTGACACACACACACACACACGCACGCACGCACGCACGCACACACAACACATACACACAACACAACACAACACAACACACACACACACACACACACACACACACACACACACACACACACACACACAGAGAGAGAGAGAGAGAGAGAGAGAGAGATCGTATGCTAGTTATTTTTGTGAGAAGAAAAGCATTAAATAGACAGCAGGAATAGATACAGTAAGAATAAGCATGGTGTCCGTTTGTGAGAAGAACTGAAATAGACACAAAGTGTGAAGAAAATTAGACGCAGTAAGGATAGGTTTGCTGGTAGGTTTTCTTGTGAGAAAAAAAAAATGATACAAGAATAGGCCCGAGTAATGCCGTTCCTTTACTGGCTATAAACCGGTAAATCTAGACAGGTAAATATAGACATCTCTCTTTGTCACGGTCAGTGTGTGTGTGTGTGTGTGTGTGTGTGTGTGTGTGTGTGTGTGTGTGTGTGTGTGTGTGTGTGTACCATTCGGCCACCCCGGCTCCTCATGCCACGATCAACTCTTTCTCTTTGATAGGTATCATACACGAAAGTGACTCATTAAAAACTTATCACAGAAAATCGTGGCTGAATTACCAAACGCGCTATAGAGGGCCTATAGCTTTCACAGCAGTACGCGTGCACGCGTATTTTATTTTTTACTCTTCAGTTAGTGAAATCGCTCTCAGACAATCAACTCAACACTTAAGCTTATATTGTGCGACTCTCGGGCTGGGTAAGGTCAGAGTATCACTGAATCAATTTGTCTACCACTATTGCGTAAAACATCGATGACGTCAGTACTTCGTTCGCAGCAGAACCCAGCTGTTGATAGTCTCGACTATACACTAAAGGTTAGAGAGTGTCGGGTTGCCACACAACTGTGCGCCCTTTTCGTTCTCTCCTATTCATTCGTTGTTTCCCTAGTTCGCAGATGCGCAACTAGATGCGGCCGGGGCTTGGCCGCCCCGTTTTAAGCTGATGAAACATCCACGCTGCGTAATCACTACTAGGCTACTCTCGAAATACGCCCAAAATGCTACGCAGAAAATAGAGAGCCGTTTCTATTCCTAGAAAAAGGTGTAGCAGCTCTCTCTCTCTCTCTCTCTCTCCCCCCCTCTCTCTCTCTGTCTCTCTCTCTCTCTCTGTCTCTCTCTCTCTCTCTCTCTCTCTCTCTCTCCTCTCTCTCTCTCTCTCTCTCTCTCGCTTGTTTGTTTGGTTTTTTTGTTTAGATTGCTTGAATTTTGTTCTTTCTTTCTTTCTCTATACTGTAAATTAGAGTAGCAACGGCAAGTTTGGAAATGGTAACTGTGCCAGTAGCTTTACCTTTGAAAAATAAAGGATCATTGTCATTGTCACTGTCATTCTCTCTCTCTCTCTCTCTCTCTCTCTCTCTCTCAGTCTCAGTCTCCGCGTGTGTGTGTGTGTGTGTGTGTGTGTGTGTGTGTGTGTGTGTGTGTGTGTGTGTGTGTGTGTGTGTGTGTGTGTGTGTGTGAGAGAGAGAGAGAGAGAGTGGGTGGGTGGGTGTTTGGGGGTTTACTTAACGTCCTTTCCCACCACATACGGGTGATATCAAAGACGGAGCAACGATCATAGAAAAAGCCAGCACGAATACTGATTTGGCCCCAGCCGGGATACGAACTCAAGACCCGAGAACTGGAAGTCCAACGCTCTACCATTCGGCCACCCCGGCTCCCAGAGAGAGAGAGAGACAGAGAGACGTGGGAAGAACGGTTTCTCGTATTTCTTGGTAAGTGATACATATGTACGGATAAACAGAAATAGGCAGCGCACAAATATTTCTAAGCCTCTTGTGTGCTATTCTTGCCGAGGACTGACACCAAATAACCCATCGCACGCACGCCCACTGACATGACCTCCTTTGTGATGGCTGCAACTCTACAACAACCGTGTGGAAAAAAAATAATAAAAACATGACTGACAGTGATACAACTCCGTGTGAAAACGGCTTTGTCACTCGGTTCGAGTGATTACAAATAGCTCCTTTTTTCCCCTTTGTTTTGAACAGCTTTGTAAGCGTCAGTCAGTTTTCTTACAAACATCGTGGTTTTAACGAAAACAAAAACCGCCAAGCCTTTACCACAAACTAGCGGTTCAGCATCGTCCATCATCCAAAAGCATCGCTCGTGGCAAGTTGAAAGCAGAGATTATGACAGTTTGAATAATTCAATACACTTTGTTGACCTATCCCCTCAGCCCCTGCGCAAATGATAGTAATATGTTGACTGTAGTAGTAGGAGCAGTAGTACATCAGTACCACACGCGGCCAATCAATACCTCTGCGTCATTATCGGGAGATGTGGGCCATTGAATGTCTTGTATCATCTGTGCAGAGACAGAGAGAGAGGGAGGGAGGGAGAGAGAAAGGGAGAGAGAGAGAGGGAGAGAGAGAGCACGAGTGTGTGTGTGTGTGTGTGTGTGTGTGTGTGTGTGTGTGTGTGTGTGTGTGTGTGTGTGTGTGTGTGTGTGTGCGAGCCAGAAGAAAATTTTCTGCCATCGACAGACAATAAAGTTATATTGAATTGAATTGAATTGAATTAAATTGAATTGAATTGAGAGAGAGAGAGAGAGAGGGAGGGAGAGAGAGCACGAGAGAGAGAGAGAGAGAGAGAGAGAGGCGGTCATTCCCCCAGCAGCACGTGCCCGGCTAAGATGTTGATAATGGCTGGGCCCGTATGTAAAACTCGAGGTTAATTTAACCCACGGCTACGGGTCTAACCCAGACTAGGACAAAAGAAACCCCAAAACAAAATAATTTTTTTTAAAAAGGAAGCGAAGAAAGAAAGACAAAAGCCTTCAATAAGGGCATAGGCGCTTTGCTGGAATGGACCCGCTTTCTGATTTAAAACAAAAACAAACAACAGAAAATTTAACCCTAGAGCTAGTTTAGTTCGAGGTTAGACTCTAACCCGGGGCTAAACTCCCTAACCCCGACTTTTACATGCGGGCCCTGATCACTAAGCAGAGCCAGTTTGTTTGTTTGTTTGTTTGTTTGTTTTTTGGGGGAGAGTTGCTGTACTATTCCGGTACTGTTTTTGACTACCGACCATCTTTTGTAACACTCTCTTTGTCACGTACATTCTCATCACGACTTTATCAAGCATACAGCTACCGTACTATCCGTGCCTGTGAATTCAACCACACGGAACTGTAACGCAAGACAGAGCACGACTTCTTCACGAAAGAACATCAAAGACAACAACAGCAATATATATTACGCAATAAATGCGACAGCGGGACTTCCCAGTACATGTTTCACGGACAGATCAAGGCCAGCAACGCGACACACCTGCTCGAAAAGGTCCGATCGGTTTTAAGAGCCAGCGCACCTGTGTCTAGTTCTCATCGGTTGCGGTATCTCTGGGAAATGTGAACCAACAGTGCTGCCTGGCAGTATTTGCGCAACAGAGGATAACACCCTCTCTGCTGCCCGGAGAGTACGCTGAAACCGGTATTTCTACATGCAGCTGTGTACACATGGTTGTCTACGCGGTCTCTTCGTGATGCGTGCGTGCGTGCATGCGTGCGTGTGCGTGCGTGCGTGCGTGCGTGCGTGCGTGCGTGCGTGCGTGCGTGCGTGCGTGCGTGCGTGTGTGTGTGTGTGTGTGTGTGTGTGTGTGTGTGTGTGTGTGTGTGTGTGTCCTTTATTACTTTGTCTGTCATTAATGTACTCCTTTTCCCAAACAGAATTTTTACTTTGTAGATGTAGCAAATACATACAGGGGTACAATTCAATATAATTATACATGGATACAAACATAGCAACAGCAGGTTGTAATGCTGTTCTGCTGGCCAAAAACCTCAGGTGTTGTAAAATAAAAGTTTAGTTCATTTCATTTCATTTCGTTCTTCAACTGACACTGACACCACGATCTAATGCCTAAAAGGTGATCTGTCGGAAAGTATATTATATAGTCAGATAAACTATAAATTTATGTTCAGTGAAAGACAGGGGTTCTGTCCACCGCAAGGGCGACTTCAAAGGTAGGGGCCCTGGGGAAAGCCTGCACAATTTTTGTTCTGTTGGGATTCGAACCTTTGGCCTTTGAGGCTGGTTTTACGTAGTACTTCAACAAAGCCCTGTGACCTTGACCCCTGTTCAAGGTTAAGCAAAACAAACGGGGTTCTTTGGAGTTCGATAACGAACACACACCAAACGTGATGTTGGCTGGTTCACCCGTTCTTGAGATATTTTGCAGAAACACACACACACACACACACACACACACACACACACACACACACACACACACACACACACACACACACACACGAGCGCAGTTGATCGCAATAACACCATCTTCCACTGCGTGGGCAGGGGCTTAACAACACCAAACACTAGCCAAACAGCAACACAAATAAACCAGTCCACGGAACAATTCATCTCAGCTCCAAGCGATTAACCCGCTAGCCGCGGTTACATGATAGTTCGACGGTCAATCAGTCAGTTTACTCGAGTGATGTAACTGATTTGGTCCGCATTTATTTATTTAGCTGATGATGATATACGCAATTCCGATCCACATGCATTATGTACGACAAAGGTTGGCAGGCGAGAAGGGCATTTCACGCCTCCACGAGTCGTGGGGAGCAACAGGGGGCTCTGTCCAGTTTTTAGTCTCACCAGCCCCGACGAAACAAGCAAGCATGCACGCGCGCGCGCGCGCTCGCACACACACACACACACACACACACACACACACACACACACACACACACACACACACACACACACACACACACACACACACACGAGCACGCACGCATGCACCCACCCCGCTGTCATTCAGTCACAATCTCAATTTCGGCTGAAACACCAGAAGCAATGAAAGAACACCTACAGCACGGTAAATGAAATTGGAGTCTAAAAAAAAAAAAAACAATATAAGGGGTCCAATAAATATTAAAGATAATATTTAGACAGGGGGAATCCAAGCAGAACGAGAATCCAACAATGTTATGACAACCGGCAGCAGTTCAAAAGTCGAGTCATATGGTCGCGCGACCATGAATCGGCCAAAGGACGCAGTTATAACGCCGTGAACACAGCAACAGTCATGTAGAGCGAGTCCGATATTATTAAAATTACCAGCCGAGGGGGGAAATCAAAGAGTTTTGGGTAGTCCAAACATTTTATGACAATCGGCAGCAACTGACTCATGATATATAGGCCTCAGTCAGGGCGTGGCTGGACCGTTGCAAACACAGGACCAGTTATCCAGGGAGTCCAATTATGCTAAAATTATTAGACCTGAGGGAGTCAAGCTGTTATGAGAGTCCAACAATTTTCTGACAACCGGCAGAACTCCTGTTGTATCGGCCTCACGACGTGAACAGAACATTGCAAACACAGGACGCAAACACAGGACCGGTCATCAGTGACCAGGGAGTCCAGTTATGGTAAAATTATTAGACCTGGGAGAGTCAACGTGTTATGAGAGTCCAACAATTTTCCGACAACCGGCAGAACTCCTGTTGTGTCGGCCTCAGGACGTGGCTAGAACATGCAAAGATAGGACCAGTTATCCAGGGAGTGCAATTATGCTGAAATTAGTAGGCCTGGGGGAGTCAAGGTGTTACGGGAGTCCAACAATTTTCCGACAACTGGCAGAACTCCTGTTGTGTCGGCCTCAAGACGTGGCTAGAACATTGCAAACACAGGACCAGTCATCAGTGTCCAGGGAGTGCAGTTATGCTAAAATTATTAGACCTGGGGGAGTCAAGGTGTTATGAAAGTCCAACAATTTTCCGACAACTGGCAGAACTCCTGTTGTGTCGGCCTCAGGACGTGGCTAGAACATTGCAAACACAGGACCAGTCATCAGTGTCCAGGGAATGCAGTTATGCTAAAATTATTAGACCTGGGGGAGTCAAGGTGTTATGAAAGTCCAACAATTTTCCGACAACCGGCAGAACTCCTGTTGTATCGGTCTCAGGGCGTGATTGGAACGCTGCAAACACAGGACCAGCCGGTCATGCAGAGAGAGCCTAATCGGACCAGGGGGAGTCAAAGTGTCATGGGACACAATAATTTTATGACAACCGGAAGCAACTCACGTCAAGTTATATCGGCCGCGTCAGTCACGAAACTACGCGACTCGAACGTGACGCGGTTGTAAACACGGAACAAGTCACGTCGTCTGCTTATTGATCGGAACCATTACCACCGAGACCCGTGGTGTTAATTTTCACGGTCACTGAACGTTAACGGCGTTCGATTGCTGTGTCTTCATGACTGAGATCACCTACTGCTGGTCCGGCGCCGGTTTTCGTCTGATCCTGTTTAGTCCGCCGGTTGTCAGTCAGTGCGACGGAAATGCTAAGTCTGTTCTAAATGACATGCCATTAGAACTAACGCGGGTGGTTGGTTTTTGAGGGTTTCACGTCTTTTTTCCCGCCACATAGTGGTGATATAATACTACTAATAATAATAAGAATAATAATGAATAGAAGCTCAGAGTGCCTTACAATCAACACACACTCACTCACCCACAAACACGCACAACATGCCTCCACATAGATATATACATTTAACTACAAACACACCATGTGCAGCATCCTACACGACCTCCCATGTCCCCCCGTCTTTTACACACACACACACACACACACACACACACACACACACACACACACCACACACACACACACACACACACACACACACACACATTGACACTTTTTGTTTACGCTAGTCTCGGACTCATGTCTCAGTACCTATGACAGAATCAGTCACTTGGGTCACGATATAGCACCTGAAACCGTTGTTGTCGCGTGACTATGGCCGTGGCTCTAGAATTGTACCGCGTACTGAGCTGACAACGGCATTTCTTCTTCTTCTGCGTTCCCTGTTCTGGACTCCGCCTCAGATGATTAGGTTTGTGGTCTTTATATAAGCTAGTGGTCTTCAAGAGGTCTGTTTTGCTGCCCCAGAGTTTCTCTGCCAGTGTGGCTCCGTTCGGCCAGTGTTGTGTCCTTGCTTCTTTGAAGAGGGGGCAGGACTGCAGAATGTGTTCCGGGGTTTGAGGGGCTGTTCCGCACGGACAGTCTGGTGAGTGTGACAGCCCAAGGCGGCACAGGTGGGCACGCAGTCTGCAGTGTCCAGTTCGTAGTGACAACGGCATTTGAGTACCAGCTGGGCGGCGCTGATTTTTGACTGTTTTTTTTTTGAAGATTTGTCGAGTCCCAGCCTGTTCGGGAACGGTCTACATGCAGGCTCAAAGAAAGTCGTATCTCTACGTCTACTATTAGACGCCATAAAGTCATGAAAACGGTCGCTCGCGATGGTCAAATGGAACATCTCTCTATCTGGCGAACAACATTTATATAGAGCTTTAATAGCGGGTAGTTTTCCTGTCTCAGCGACGTTACGAACGAGGCTAAGAGGCTTCAGGGTGTGTGTGTGTGTATGTGTGTGTGTGTGTGTGTGTGTTGTGTGTGTGTGTGTTGTAACCTCAGTTGCATGCAGGTCCGCTTCAAGCAAAAACAAAAAAAAATCTTTTTTCTCCCCCTATCCTTTTTCTTTTTTTTTTTAAACTGGTCTGAGCGTTCCGACGCTTAGAGTTAACATCCTAGTCTTTCTCCCTGCATCACTGAGACCAAGGTCATTTGCAGCTCGTGTAAATGCAGTAGCGATTTAACCATTACCACTACACTCTAACCCTAACCAAAACCCTTTCAAGTGTAACTGCACTACGAGGGATCTGCTCAACATAGCGACTGAACCATTACCACGAGGTAACTCTAACCCTAACCCAAACCTTCTCAAGTGTAGCTGCACTACGAAGGATCTGCTCAACATAGCGATTGTACCAATACCATGAGATACATGTAGCTCTAACCCTAACCCAAACCCTTACACTGAAGTGTAACTGCACTACGGAGGATCTGCTTAATACAGCGATTGTACTATTACCACTGCTTAACTCTAACCCTAACCCAAACCCTTACAAGTGTAACTGCACTACGAGGGATCTGCTCAACATAGCGATTGAACCATTACCACAAGGTAACTCTAACCCTAACCCAAATCCTTACAAATGTGATGCACTACGGGGGATCTGCTCAACACAGCAATTGTACCATGACCACTACGTAACTCCAGACCCTTACAACTGTAAATGGACTACGAAGGATCTGCTCAACACAGCGATTGTATCATTACCACGAGGTAACCCTCAGCCTAACGCTAACCTAAACCTAATCCTAATCCTAAACTTTGACCGAACCCTAATTGACCTAACCCTGCACCTAAACGGCCTAACCCTAACTCCTTACAGGGCGAACTACAGGGAAAAGTTGTATGTTGTCATTCATAACCGGAGTGTTTATTTTCATTATATATTATTATGCTTGCCTTTTTCTGGCTTATTTTATGTTGTTCCAATTTATTTCTGTTCTTTTCATGATGAGCAAACCCTAATTTTCCTAATGGTATCACGAGACACGGAATTGAACTCCGTGAATATGAACTGCATTGAGTAAGCTGAGCGTGACTGTCGCCGGGAGTCAGAAATACAATAGTCCCAAATGTGTCTTGTCTGGTGTCCTCTGACAGTGCTTTAGGCCGAAGTAATGGTTTATTTGTCATGTCTCCTCATCACTTCAACAGCCCTCTCTTTATGTATCATGTGTTCACATTCGATCTAGATTTGTGGAACCTGAAACACGACCGGATTTAATTCTGCACTGATGCTCTCAACCCACTATTCTGGCGCTCGGCAGTGCGCGCTCTCTCTCTCTCTCTATCTCTCTCTCTCGTCAGTATGTGGTGGAAAAGGACACCAAACCCCCAAACACCCACCCACCGACCCTCTCTCTCTCTCTCTCTCTCTCTCTCTCTCTCTCTCTCTCTCTCTGTGTGTGTGTGTGTGTGTGTGTGTGTGTGTGCGTGTGCGTGTGCGTGTGTGTGTGTGTTAGCGGCAGTACAGCAGGTCTGATGACAGTGATGGCGGTTTCAGTAGCCGCGTGTGCGTTATACATGTATACCACTCTTTATGACGCCTGGAGCATGCGAATGTCATGTCAGGTGCTAAATCATGCATGTGCACGTAATCAGTTATATCGCTCCCACGTCGCATAAAACATGTATGAGGCAATAAAGCAGGTAAAATCTTGCTTTGGCCAACCGGGAGGAAGGCTCTTCGGCAATCCGTCTACAGGACTTAGAGCACAAGGCAGATTTCGCACATCTGACACCGAACGAGAAGGAACCTCTTGGTATTCGTACCCGATCCTTAGTCTTAGTCCGCTACATCGCCGGGCAGCTGCCTTTCTCGATGTTTTGGTAAACCTGAGCCAGTTGCCCTTAAGACCTGGTACCACGAAGCTGACTGCGCACCACGTACAGCATGCACTGGAAAGTTGCCAGAAGACAACAACTGATTCGAATGACGCAGCCCTGTAGTAGGCAATAAAAAGAGGTGATATGATGAAATATTAATGCAGTGTACTCGCTGCAGATACGGCCGAGAAACCCTGAGGCCGGGCGGCCGAGGCCGGCTGACGAAACTTGATCGTACTGACTGATCTGCGAATACAGTCAGTTTGGAATCAGTCTCTGAAATTCTTTCTGAAACTCAGTCAACTTCAGTCGAGTCAGTCAGGTATGTACGGCTCGGGCGAGACTGTGAAACAGAGACTGACTGAGCTCAGGGCTGAACTGACTCAACCGACAGCAGTTAGACAGCTGGAATAACAAACCAACTCATGTCATTCATAACTGAGTTCAGTGACCATCGATTCAGGGTTTTTTCTTCGTACTGCAATGCCAAACGTCACAGTTTACAATAGCGGGCTGGCTCAGTAGTTCGGTAATACTTACATGTTGAAGTTGGTACAGGCCGGACTGGCCGGCGCCCGGAAGCCAATTCAGTGATCACAGACGGTCCTTGAACTTTTCCCACAATGTTAGTTAGTCGAAACAGACACTCAACACAAACAGAACTTTGCGGGACAACTAGTCTGGTTCACACAGACTTCGTCGAACTTCTCTCAGACTACGCCACTGGTCGACTCACTGGCTGCATATAGCGACTCTGTGATTCCGCGCCGACTGAGACTGACTGGACTGAAATCCCTTCCTCACTGATACAAGATTACGTAGACAACTGACTGAAAGTCTGGAGCGAGACCAGCAGGCTCCTCACATCATCACACTGTGTACAATCTGGAAACAATCCCACAGCCGGAGAGTGCAGAACTACACGTAAGACTGACTGACACGAACATCAACACACGCGCCACGCGGCTCCTTCAGTTTTCGTTTCAGTCCAGCACGCGCATGCAAGCGCCTGACTAATGCACGCGCAATGCACTGCGTGTGTTTCTAGCCCTGCAAGCGGGTACGCATGCGCGCACGCGTGCCGTCCCGCTACTGCGCCAGGCCGGCTGGTGAAAACAGCAGAAGGGCCGAAAGGGACTATGGAGAATGGTAGTCCGTCCGTCCTGTAGTACCATCTGGCGGAAAGTATTCGACTACAGGACACAGCCTGAGATGCAACTGAATTTCAAGAGAAACGCTATGTTATATTCCTCTTAAACATAACGTTGCATATGACACCCTACGGATGCTTTAAAATTCACCCCCCCCCCCCCCCCCCCCATTTAAAAAAAAAAATAATAATAATAATAATAAATAATAAATAAATAAATAAAAAACTTGAAAAATTCACAAAAAATCCGGCAGCCAAAGACTCATGTCGGCGTAGAGTAAATTTCAACAAATTCCAATATTCCGTTTTTTGGTAATGCGGTTAGCAGCTACCACATACTCCCTCATCCCTCTGTCACGGTCGTCTGCTGGCTCTTGAGTGTGCCGCCAGCCGCGCAAGACACAACTTGAATACCAGTAGTCGACAAGCCAGGCTCATTTTCCCTATTTCAGTCATTGTTTACTATTACCTAGCATGAAACTTACAAAGCCAGCAAAAAGCCCCAGATTGCCATTTCAGTTTTAGTCTGCACACAAATCAGTTTAAACGGGCAAAACTGACTTTCAATTTGGAACTATATTTAGCGTAGTTCTTACTACAGGAAGCTAAGTGTCCTGTAGCCCGGCTGTAAACACTGCCGAGTGGCGGCCGGGTTCTGGTTTACCATTGTTCGGCCACTGAACTTGAATAATCCAGCATTATAGCATAGATTTTAATCAATCAATCAATCAATCAATCAATCAATCACTGAATCACTGAATACATCAAGTTCCGACACTGAGGACTGACTGCCGTGATCTCTTCATAACCGCGCTGAGTCAGTCAAGGCTAAATTGAAGTTCAATTCGTTCTCAGTGCTAAGCCTGCCAAGGCGGCTATGTCAGTTTTGGAACAGTCAGTTTGCACCATAGTGCGCCTGTACGCTCGAAATGTAGTCTTGGTAATTGTTACAGCTCTTGGTGCGATATAATGTTGTTTACACTTTGCGCGGGTCGCCGGAACATCATTTAAATTCTACACTGAACCGTCTGTTGACGACCGGGATACACGGACTCACTACTACTGGACTGACCGGGGGCGCGGCCGTCATCAGTCACACACACACACACACACACACACACACACACACACACAGAACAAAAGCTGTCTAGAGGGAGTGTAAAACTGAAGCAAGGAAGACAGATATGGAGGACAGGAGGAGGTGACACAGTTGTACGTCAGGGATGAAATCTTGAACTGAACACATCAGTGTACTTTGATATGACTCAGTAACGTGGAAAGAAAACCACAGTAAGTCCACTGACGTCATTTGAGGAAAAGACCATTACGTCAATCTCTTTTATTTTGAAATCACCTTTTCCCATACAATGACGTCATGGACGTACTGTGTTTTGCTATTGGGCACGGCAGAGTAAAGGGGCGGGGCTTTCAGTGGTCTTGGGGTTTGCCAAGTGGAGTCGTCTATTGGCCCACACAACTAATACTAGCAGCACTGAGTCAGTACCGCGCGGTATGAGATTAAAGATCTAAGCTCCCAACCAAACGCTTTCCGAAGTGTGAAAAAAAGTTTACAGAGTCGATCGTGCAAGCACAGTCAACTCTGTCACAGTTGCAGAGTTTTCAGCGTCCCTGAAACCCCAATAAAAGCCAAGGGCAGCCTGATTTCACAGCTCAGTTTGCGTTTTGACACTGAACCAGAAAGGTCGTGCAGCACTCAACATCCGCTAGACACTGTAGCGATGTATCTCGCTCACTGACCAAAAGCCAAATAATGTCACGGCAAACTCGTGCTCTGGTTTTATAAGGGTCCCCGAAGCGTTGAAAACTCTGCAAATGTGACAGAGTTGCTTGGATTATGCACAGTCGAAGGAGTCTCAGCGGTTTTAAATAACGCAATGTATGTGGCATTTTGCTGAGATTGCAGACCTTTAATCAGTTCAGAACAGCGTGCAAGTTTTCCCTCACCGTATGAACCTGATGCACTTGCAGTACAGGGAGTTTCTCTTCACCAGTTGTTTCATCTGATAATAACTAGTATAATTATCTGTACATCAGTGCTATGCACAGCTGGACGGCCGAACCAGGTGTGAATCCGTAAGGAATGCCGCCGTTGTCGCAGCGGCCGAACCGGCTGACACTATTCAGTACAAACAGCTGTCTGTGTGAAATGAAGCTAGGCTACAAAACATTCAGTCGTGTGCACATTTTCCATAAAATCAACAGCGGTGTGTGTGTGTGTGTGTGTGTGTGTGTGTGTGTGTGTGTGTGTGTGTGTGTGTGTGTGTGAGTGTGTGCCACGCCCCGGCGTGTCTGTGTGTGTGTGCACGGTGCGGTGTGTGTGTGTGTGTGTGTGTGCACGGTGTGTGTGTGTGTGTGTGCACGGTGTGCACGGTGTGTGTGTGTGTGTGCACGGTTGTGTGTGTGTGTGTGTGTGTGTGTGTGTGTGTGTGTGTGTGTGTGCACGGGGTGTGTGTGTGTGTGTGTGTGTGTGTGTGTGTGTGTGTGTGTGTGTGTGCACGGTGTGTGTGCACGGGGTGTGTGTGTGTGTGTGTGTGTGTGTGTGTGTGTGTGTGTGTGTGTACGGTGTGTGTGTGTGTGTGTGTGTGTGTGTGTGTACGGTGTGTGTGTGTGTGTGTGTGTGTGTGTGTGTGTGTGTGTGTGTGTGTGTGTGTGTGTGTGTGTGTGCCACGCCCCGGTGTGTCTGTGTGTGTGCCCAGCAGTGTGTGTGTGTGTGTGTGTGTGTGTGTGTGTGTGTGTGTGTGTGTGTGTGTGTGTGTGTGTGTGTGTGTGTGTGCGGTGTGTCAGTGAGCGGAGTGCGCGCGTACGGCAGTGCGGGAGAGGCTACAGTGCATAAAAACCCCACCTGCTGACCGTTTTCCTGAGACCACAAGACCATGAGATGGTACTACACTAGAACAGTGCAGGCGACCCCGAGTAGCACGGCACATGTCCTCCGGTGAACTCATTAGCGAGGTATTCACACCAGCACATGCACAGATGATACAGCTGCCGGCAGGATCGCTTGAGACTGATGTTATAACGAAGTGCTGATGTTCCTCACAAAATATCTATATGTCAGGGAGTTTCCCTAGTACCTGCAGGGCGGGTCACCTTTCTAATACAGCCTTCACAAAAAGTTAAGAACCACTTGCAAATATCATTCAACTTTTGTCGTGGTGGCATGCTGGTGTAGTGCTGAACATCGCTGAAACGGCGGCTTATGCCGGTAGGCACACAAATGAGCACAGTTCATAACCAGGGATGCATTCTTTGACCTGCATCTCATTTTTGCCGTGCAGAAAGCCCCAGGTATCGCTCACTGAACACTGAAACTCGGTCTAGTTTTGCAGAAATTGCAGACTTTTCAAACGCGCCAAGCATGCTGTGTGACGCGCACGTGCCATCCACACAGTGGTCGCCATGTTCACTAATTACCCCTTAACCTTGCTACCGAGTTTTACGGGAAAAATCTTATTCGTTTATTTTTTTCTGATTTATTGAAACTGTCACCCATTATGTTGACTGGTCCCTAACTTTTTGTGAAGACTGTAGTTTTGTATGCTGAGTCAGTGATGCGTCAGTATACCGCTGCCGGTCACTGACATTTTCAAATTCATACCTGTCATCATGGTATTACACAGGCATAGGACTTGTCCTCGGATCCGCAGATTTTTAGAGGATGTAATCAGCTTCAACGGAATAATAAATATCCAGTTTCGGTGGAAAAAAAAATTTTGTTCTGAGGGGAAAAGTAGGCGCATCAGTTGAGTTTTATTTACAAAATTCTGCTTTGGAGATGTTCAGCCCACCAAATTTGAAAAAAAAAAAATGCAATCAGTTCTAAATTCCGAAATTTAAATAGCTGAGCTGACCCTTCGCACCACGTGACTGTAATGTATTTATGTCCAGTGTGTGAGAGAGTGCGTGTGATTCACGTGAGCCGGCGTGCGTGTTGGGTTCAGTTCGAGGCGCTTTGAGCCGATTCGTGAAACTGGGTAAAGCGCCTATACAATACTCATTATTATTATTATTGCGCCCTAAAAATACCTTTTATTATTATTACTATTATTTTTATTTTTAAAAATCGGTCTAAATGCCGATCCAGCTTGCAATGTGTATATGATACGTACTCCGACGAACCGCCGTCACCGAGACAAATCCTTGTCAAGCATCCCACAGAATAACGCTGGGACAAGACGCATGGTTGGTAGATTTCGCCTCACCTGCATGTGCTTACCCTCCCCGCTATGATTCTTCTCATCTCACGTGCGCACGTGGGCGCGTGGCATTGCGGTTAGCTAGAATGGCAGTTTGCACGTGCCATCCTCGCGCACACACACTGAGGCGGCAAATCGAGTCCAGCAGCAGCATGGTTACCGATGCTCACGTCACCCAGACAAAGACGTGAAAACGGAAAAGCGGGCATGTTTCTGCGTCACGTTTGATAGGTCTGCACGTGTTGAAGAAAACCACAAACGTTGTTTTTAGCTTTGCATAGAATCTTCTTCAAGTCAAGCTCAGTCTTGAGCAAGCCGGCACCGCCTCGGGCCGATCATAGTGTAGGTCTGCGTGGTCGGCATTTTTGCGAAGAGGACGGACGGAGTAAAGAAACAGATTTCTTTTTCGTCTAGAAAGTTTCAGGCAGACCTTCAAGGCACACCTGTTCTTACCGAATTCTACTTTGTTACTTCTCCTACTTTTTTTATTTTATTTTTTATTATGGTGCTTTCTCTCACTGATCCTAAAAATGCCGTGAACATGCACACTACAGCACGACATGGACTCGAAATTTTGCAGCATCCATCCCTACATATGGCCAGCCGGGTTGAAGGTTTTAATAATAATAATAATAATTTTAATAATAATAATAATAATAATAATAATAATAATAATGGTAATAATAACGGCAATAATAATAATAATAATTCTGTATTGTGTAGGCGTTTTACCCAATTTATGCAAATGGCTCAGAGCGCCGCGAATTGTACTCAACACACACGCTCACGTGAATTACACGCATTCTCTCACACACTCGACATGAACACATAGGCTAGGAAAATTGCCGAACAAGGTAGAACAAATTTGATCCTAACTTTTTATTACAGATTTCAGTAGAACACAGGCCCCTAATGCCGTGGTGGTCTCCGTGAATTTTTTCTCCGTCCGCGTCACCGTTAAAAACGACCGTTTATCTTGCCATTTTCACTATATGAGCCCTATAAATGGGCTTTTGAGGGTGTGCTTAAAGTATGCGTGTTTGCGGGTACAGAAATGCGCAGAATTCCGATCTAAACACTGTTATTGTTAGACAAGACATGCATTGTTGACATACTGAAATTTTACCCCAATCAGAATGATGCTTCCTGGAAAATTGCGGCCATCAGTTTGGCCGTTGATTCAAAAGACCCTGTAAAACGGCAGTATTTGATGCTTGTGCACTTATCAGGTCACTGCATGTGACAGGTATCGCGGAAAACATTTACGAACATTGAACAATTTAGTCAGGAAACGGTTCTTTGGTCTTGTGAAGTTCCCTTGTCACCGCATGTGCGGGTAAGTATGAAATATGATATCCAAGTAAGCACGTTTTTCGGTAGCGATATTTTGGGGGTGTACTTAATAAAGTAGTTGCTGCGTTGTGAGTAGTGAACGGTTTTTCTCAAAGAGCACTGCACACTCAAGAATAGTATCCCAGTTGTGTCATATCAAAAGTTCATTGAAATCGCTTTTGTACTTTTGTCACAAACAGCCAACGAAAGTGCAACCTGTTTAATAATGGCTGATAGTTCAGTACTAGCAAAGTGCAATGGAAATTATGTAGAGCACAACCTCAAGTCTATAGTAGTATGTGGCTGAATTCATTTCAAGTGTTATGAGGTATGTTAATCACACGGAAAACATGTTTTCAAGGTCAAGGTCATTGGTTTGTCTGTTTACTCCAAAACATTTTACTTCATCGCTCAGAATAAGCAAATTGGTGCTGCTAACTTTTGTCCCCATGGTTTGGTGAGTTTACAACATCCTCAGAATAAGAATATGACTGCAAAATCTTCATAACTCAAGCGTGACCTTGACCTTTACTAGAGGTCACCAGAAAGGCATTCTTATCAATGCATATTAGGCAAATGTTACGCCAAAATTTGTATTTACAAAATTTTCACCCAGTCTCTATGACCTTTACTCCCAAGGTCAAGGTCACCAAAGTTGTCCACAAGAAATCTTCTCATACAAACATCGTTTGTGCTAATTTGTTTTGCCTGGTGCTTGTGACTGCTTGTTCTTTTTGCTTATTCTAACACAGCGATGAAACAAAATGTTTGGGAGTAAACGGACGAACCGATGACCTTGACCTTGTAAACATGTTTGCCGTGTGATTAACATACGTCATAACACTTGAAATGAAATCAGCCACTTACTGCTGTAGAGTTGTGGTTGTGTTGTACATAATTTCCATTACACACTGGTAACACGGTTCTGCATTCTTAAATCAGATAAAGTCGAAAAAAGGCAAACTTAACGGCGTTTGTTTCCTATGAAAAACACGTAAAAAATAAAAGTTATTTCACAAATTTCCTTCTGTTTCTCTTGTTTTCCATTTGCATTTGCGTAATCTTATTTGACTTGAAGCTTTATGTTACTTTTTTCTGATTTCCTTAAATGTACCTCAAAAACCTGAATTAATGAAAATGTCAGACATTTTGTTAGTGCGGTACAATTTAAATCAAAAGATTATCTTTAAAATGGTATTTTTGTAATGCTACACCATTTCCCTAAAGCATGATGTGTGTCTGCACATGATCTGCCAAGCGTAGCAGCTGCAGCAGCATAATATGTCAGCCCGGTCCCCATTACTGAGTGAACTGGCGTCTATATGGAAAATAGGCATTTAGATACCAGTGGGCCGCTACACGCAAATCTGTGGTCATTTCGTTGGACCACCGCAGGATGTTTGGTCTAACAGATCCAGTAGTCAAACTTGAGGTGTGTGATTAATACATGATGCAGCGGCGTATTTTGTAATCGTTGCTGTGTGTAGTCAAGTTTTGAACACAATCACAATACGGATTCCCCTCATTACCACTCACAGCCAAGGGGACGGTGTGCATGGGCTAGTAACATGTAAGTGCCGAGCCTCTCCTCGAAAAGTTGGTGAATAACAGAAAGTGCTGTGTACACTGTGGCTGTCATATCAGGCTACTTGGTAACCTACCCCCGTAGCAGTTAATGCTCTGTTTAATTAGAAAAAGATATTTGAAGTCACCTAATAAAAGCAATGAAAAATTCATGGAATTTGATGTGGGATGCACGTTTTCCTTCCTCTGGGATCACTCTACTTTTTCCAATGTGTAAAACAATGACAAGTTAAAACTGGTGGCTACTAGCAGCAAAATATAAACGTACCCCCCACGCAGCATGTAATGAAGGAAATGGAAAAAATGGGGGAAAGTAATGGCCGCTGTAATGAAGACGTGCTTGCTTGGATTCAGGGATCTTTCTTCATACGACTAGTCATTGTCTTTTCCACCAAGACAAATGTATAAAAAGAAACTGAATCGAGCGTAGCAATTATGGCAGGCTCTTTAGTAAGCATCGCTTTCAGCCCATATAGGGAACTGATAGCCTCAATTAACGGCCATCTATAAGCAATGATTCTCTCATACAAGTTCAGGAAGATAATCATGAAACACCGAGCATGTACCCGAATACTTCCATTGTATCATACTCGTTTTCGCAAATAAACCTTATCACAGCAACCAGTCAAGTGACCCTACTCCCATTATTTCTCACATTAAGCCATTATTAAACAGATTGCACTTTCGATGGCTGTTTGTCACTAAAGTACGAAAGCGATTTCAATGAACTTTTGATATGACACAACTGGGATACTATTCTTGTGTGTGCACTGCTCTTTGAGAAAAACCGTTCACTACCTACAACGCAGCAACTACATTAGTAAGTACACCCCCAAAATATCGCTACCGAATAAAGTGCTCACTTGGATATCATATTTCATACTTACCTGCACATGCGGTGACAAGGGAACTTCACAACACCAAAGAAGCGCTTCCTGACTAAATTGTTCAGTGTTCGTAAATGTTTTCTGAGATACATGTCACCTGCAGTGACCTGCCAAGTGCACAAGCATCAAATACAGTCGTTTCACAGGGCCCTTTATCTCAACGGCCAAACTGATGGCCGCAGTTACCCAGTAAGCATCATCCTGATTGGTATGAAATTTCAGTATGTCAACAATGCATGTCTTGTCTAACAATAACAGTGTTTAGATAGGAATTCTGCGCATTTCTGTACCCGCAAACACGCATACTTTGTGCACACCCTCAAAAGCCCATTTATAGGGCTCATATAGTGAAAATGGCAAGATAAACGGTCGTTTTTAACGGTGACGCGGACGGAGAAAAAATTCACGGAGACCACCACAGCATTAGGGGCCTGTGCTCTACTGATTTCTGTAATAAAAAGTTAGGATCAAATTTGTTCTACCTTCCGCTATATGAAATGCCTAATTAGACTCGCCTAACATTACAATCACGTGGTGCGAAGGGTCAGCTCAGCTGTTTCAGATTAGGAATTTAGAACTGCGTTCATTTTCAAATTTTATGGGCTGAACATTTCCAAAGCAAAGGGGGAGCAAGCCGGAGTACCCAGAGAGAACCCGGCCTCGACGATCGACCCGAGTTACAGTAATTTCGCTGTTGTTGTTTCTAATGTGATTTTCTGTTTTATTTTTGTCTTTGTCAGTGTAACGAGCAGCCGGAATGGCAATTTCCGTCACGGGATAAATAACGTATTCTTATATCTAACTACGTCAAGTTCAGAGTGATTCATAACCTACAGGGAGTACGTAATCGGGGGTTCTCTCCGGGTACTCCGGCTTCCTCCCCCTCTGCTTTGGAAATGTTCAGCCCACCAAGTTTGAAAAATAAATGCATATCTTAATTCCGAAATTTAAATAGCTGAGCTGACCCTTCGCACCACGTGATTGTAATACGTTTATGTCCTGTGTGTGAGAGAATGCGTGTGATTCACGTGAGCGTGCGTGTGGGGTTTAGCTCGCGGCGCTTTGAGCCAAAATATTTGGGATAAAGCGCCTATATTAATGCGATTATTATTATTATTATTATTATTAATACAAGTTGACCCGTATCAGTTTTTCCTTCGGTAGTCACGACCCGGTCAGCGCTGACATGCCGTATGCTAGAGCTTGTTTCATGGCCATCAGGTCAATCACTGAAAAACAAAAGTTTCAGACTATTTTAGAGTAGCTCGACACAGAAGAGTACCTGTCAATGTCACCGTCTGTTTAGACAGGGACATAGTCCATGTATATCTATGGTTTAGATAAGTATCTAAAATCTGCGTACCGACTATTCCTCTGATTTCCCTGTTCGTTTTGTGTGTGTGTGTGTGTGTGTGTGTGTGTGTGTGTGTGTGTGTGTGTGTGTGTGTGTGTGTGTGTCAGTGTGCTTTCTTCGTCCCCTTCTTTCTTCTCTCTCTCAGTCTTTCTTTTCAGTGCACCAGCTATACTCAGGCAGTTCAGTTGTGCATGATTGTTGTCCTAAGTTTTTTACTGGTCTGACTGACGTCGCGTCACCTCCCCATCATATGTTATTATGCCGGCGTCAGTTTTCAAAGCACAGCGCAGCTGCATCAAGTTATCGAATAGGCGATGCTTTTGTCAGAATGTCTTGTCCCGGTAGAACTAATTTCTCACATACCAGTCAGCGGCGGGCATGTGCAACAGTGATACTGATATGCGTGGCCGAACAGAAATAGCAGTAGCAGCAGGAAGACGGCCTAACACTGACACGGGACGGGAATACCTGGATCAGACGTCGGAATACACGCGTCTCGGGTCTGTCACATGAAACCTTCTCGGGGAAAGACGTGAGTATTCTCCTACTTGCCAGCGCCTTTACACGGTGAGGGGGCGGGGGGTGGGGGCAAGGGGGGAGGTCTAGATAGGGGGAGGCGGGGGTGAAAGGGGTGTCTAAACTGGGACTCTACTGACTGATTCACTGAGATCCATTGAAGCGTCTGCACTGTGCAACACCAAGCACGCATCAACGCACGCACGCACGCACTCCACGCACAAATACGCGCGCGCGCGCACACACTGACACACACACACACACACACACACACACACACACACACACACACACACACACAAATGTATACCGCCTTCAGGCAGAGGCCGGGTGGGAGGTACAAAGGAGCGGCGAGGGCGTCAGTCAGAAAACCATTGTGAGTAATGCAAGATCGTGAAGAGCTGACAAAAACAACAAGGGAAAATGGGAATAACAAAGAAAACAGTGAGTCAGGCAGAAACAGCGAACCAGCGCAATGGATACTCTGGCAGGACACGAAACAATCGTGTCTTTGGCAATTGTTGCCAGAATTAGAATTTGCGATAGAGGAAAACATCTTTTTTGTTCTCTAGATCTTCAGCGGAGCGCGTGTATTTTTAAACCCTAGCACTTGATTTTTTTTTCCTTTAAATTGTAAAAGCAAGCATAAGCACGGACACCTTTGATTTCTCACTGTACAGCTGATCTGTCGACAAAAACAACACTAATACCCCCGTCCCCAACACAACACACACACACACACACACACACACACACACACCGTGGCACACACCGTGGCACACACCGTGGCACACACACACACACACACACACACACACACACACACACACACACACACATTTTTGTTGTATGAAATAAAGAATAAAAGAAATAAAAAAACAATAAAACAACCATACAAAAAAATTGATCTGAAAACACGCACGGTAGACAATATTCAGCGCAGAAAGACACAGCCTGGTAACAGAAACACACACACACACACACACACACACGCACACACACACACACACACACACACACACACACACACACACAGAAACAAACACATTTAAAAAGCTATATCTCTCTTGTCAAGAGAAAGATGTATGTTTTCAGCAAGAAACACACACACAGTCTTATCTTGAGAGAGGGAAAACAATCTATTCTGCGAAGCAGTTTGTTCTGTAATCCAGAAGGTGCCTTGATCTATGTCACAGTGTAAAAAAAAAAAAAAAAAAAAAGCTTAGCGGGTCAAACCGCCTTGACACCACGCAGCAGGGGTTGTGTTTCCGTACTGTAATGGTTGTGACCAATAACTTTTATGATTTTCAATGCATTTCGTTCCGCACATGGAGATTCCCTGTCCGGCCGGCGTCCGGTTCTCTCCCCACCGTTTGTTGTTGTTGTTGTTGTTGTTGTGATTCTTGCTTGTGTGGTAGTGTGAGTGTGATTCTAATTCAAGCGTCTCTTGTTTTCGGTTTTGTTTTTACCGTCATTCACTGGCAATGAGCTACAAGTCCACAATACATGTGCTTTGCTCACCGCGGCTGCGGAATAGGTTCCTGCAAAACTGACTTACTGACTTGGTAGGAAGTAGGTTAAACAGTTTTTCTTTGAACTGAGCGGCCATGGTGATGTACAACTGAGTCAGCGTGGGCTTAAAAACAAACAAACAAACAAACAAAGGAAGAAGCTGTGAACGCTAGACTGTACTGAATCCAATATTAGACGATTTTTGGAAATAGGAAAATCATCGTCGTCATCATCATCGTCGTCGTCATCATCATCGTCGTCGTCGTCGTCGTCATCAGCATCATCATCGTCGTCGTCCTCGCCGCCTCGTCGTCGATAACTGACTGTGACCGAACACTGAGTGTGCTCACTGCTGCCGCCGGTGTAAGAAAGCTAACTTCGTCTGCTGCACTGAATCGGTATGTTCTCCAAAAATCCTGTATCCGTTCAAGTCTTGTAACACAGAACACTACGGTGCACCAGATACAGGATGGAGCTGTCAGATTCAGTGTAAACCCCTTTGCAGTTGGCACACGTGACGAGCCCGAGAGGCACCCGCTTGTGTATTTTACGCGAGGGTTGCGGTCACACGTTGCGACACACTTTGGCTACCAGCTTCACCGCCGGCCCGGCCGGCCGCGCTGGACAATACACAAAGAGCGAAAGCGCACGGTCAGCAGCGATTGACTGGCGTGGCGAGAGAAAAAAAAAGTAGGACAGTGTTCTATTCACTGGCGAGCCGACGGCGTCACCCTTCAGTCCTTCCGACAAGCCGATTAAATTGGATGAGAGTGCATATTTTACCGCTGGTACGCATGCAAAGTGGCTGCGGCGTCTGACCAGCCCCTAAGCCGCGTTGACTGGATTCCCAGTCTGCACTAGCTGACAACTCACTGACACACCATGATCTCACTCAATGATAGAAGAATGTCTAGTAAGCTGTGGGAGCGGTCACAGTATTCATAGCCATGGCGTCAGTATTTGAAACAGCCTGGAGAGACCTAGAAAGGTGACTAAAAGATAGATGCCATGGGTGCTCTGGCTTTGGATTTGTCAGTGAACTGGGTGGATAGATGAGGCTGGAAACCAGGGGGAAATCATCGCCGCGTGCTTTTGCTCATCCCTGTTCCGCTTCCGTCGCATCTGTATCAGCGTCCCTGTGTCGACGCCCAAATCGGGCTAACCGAGACCGAGCCGAGGTAAGTGATACCTAAGAAGGAAAAAAATTTTTTTTTTTTTTTTTTTTTTTTGCTGTCCCAACTCTTTGCCAGCTCCAGTGGTGTTCCTCCCAGATCATGGGTGGAACCCACGAAGGACTCAGAAGTCGGGACAATTTTTATTATGCATGATGATGGAGATGAGGATGATAGTAAGATGATGCTATGGAGGTCCATGTGGTTTGGGACTGCGGGACAGGGCCGCATTCCACGCTTCCTGTCATAAATATCCCGGCATTAACCAGGCCCGGGAACTACGGCACCTGCGGTGCCGGCCGTGTAATCATCCACATCATACGACGTGTCATACTAAGGGAAGCACCCCCAAAGTCGCACCCGTGAAGTGGGTGAATCTCGGCTGTGTGGCATCAGCCTCCCCATCGGGCCCATAGCACACCCGCTCTGGGTAGGAGCCGACCTAGGTAGGAAAAGTCCCGCTTGTCTCGGCTGGGACTCGAACCCGGGTCTCCCGGTCCATGGTCCGAAGTGCTAACCACTACACTACGGGGGCCGGTAGAAGGAAAAAAATTAAAAATAAAGGAAAGGAAAGCGGTCAGTTGCGGACAACTTTGAGGTCCCCGTGTTTTTTTCACATGGTGCATAGAAGCGATGAAAACTGTCGCTTTCACCAGCAACATTTTCCGCCTGTTTAGAGATTATTGCCTGCATGAGTTGTCTCCCTTGCCGCAACAAGCACGCATTTATCCTGGCAGAGCATAAAGCTGCCAAGAAAAATGCATGCATGCTGCGGGTCTGTATATATGCACGGGGGACAACTCATGCAGGCAATAACCTCTAAACAGGCTGAAAATGTACTGTGCTGGTGAATGCGACAGTTTTTAACCACTTCTGTGCACCCTGTGACCTCAAAGTTGTTCGCAGCTGTCCACTTTCCTTGTCACCGAGTATTTTTGTTTTTTCTTCTTAGGTATCACTTAGCTCGGCTCGGTCTCGGTTAGCCCGATTTGGGGGGAGCCGGGGTGGTCGAATGGTAGAGCGTTGGACTTCTAATGCTCGGGTCGTGAGTTCGATCCCGGTTGGGGCCAAATATTTGTGCTGGCTTTTTCATCGTTGCCCCGTCTTTGATATCACCCCATGTGGTGGAAAAGGACGTTAAACCCCCCAAACACCACCACCCCCCCCCCTTAGCCCGATTTGGGCGTCGTCGCAGGGATATAGAGAAGCGACGGACCCGGAACAGGGATCGCTTTTGCTTGATAAACTACTTTTGTGTGTCCGTTCTGAAAGAATCGGCTTTTCTTTCTAGTGGTTATTTATGGTGTTTAGTTTTGCAGAGGCTTTGATACTGTACTGTATGATCAGCAGGGGATGTTTTTGCTGTATCGCTCCCTAGGGTGTGTGTGTGTGTGCGTGTGCGTGTGTGTGTGTGTGTGTGTGTGTGTGTGTGTGTGTGTGTGTGTGTGTGTGTGTGTGTGTGTGCGTGTGTGTGTGTGTGAGTGTTAAGAGTTATGTACTGGTATGTGAGGTTTTTGTTTTTGTTTTTTCTTAGGTGTGTGAGGACACAAGACTTTCACTGTATGTGAGAGAGTAAGTGTTATTTATGTGTGTGCGAGTATTTGTGAGTGATTTTATATTTTAAGAGCGTGAGTGCTTCGGACTTATACAGATGTGTGTCTGCTTGTGGGTGTGCAAGATTTGCTTGTGTGCGTGACTGAGGCTTCTGTTAGTGCAAGTTTTATTTGTTATTATTACGTCTTATCATTATTTTTAAGGTGGCCTATAATTTCCCTTCCGGGATCAGTAAAGTAATTTGAATTTTGAACTGAATTTTTGAATTCAATGTGAAGTTCAAATTTACAGATTTGTACTTATTTTCATCTAAAACTGCCTCTTTTTCCCCTGCGTCTACAAAATTTGCATGTCCGAAAGTTCAAGTTTTGCAAAGTTTACCTCATAAACTTCATTTTTCCCTTGCGGCATTTCTGCTTTCACCTTACTTATCCATGTTTTCCAGGTTCTTGTGCAATGCAGCGGCTTCCAAACAAATCATTGTCCAAATGTTTTTTGAGTTATTATGTTTTGATGTTGGTCGCTACCTCCGCCGCGCGATCTGACTCCAGGAGGCATAATAACGTGGTTTTCTGTCTCCAGTGTTCCCGATAACGCACAGGTGTGCGTATTTCTACGCACAAAACTCTTAAATTGACGTTTTTTGAGTTATTATGTTTTGATGTTGGTCGCTACCTCCGCCGCGCGATCTGACTCCAGGAGGTATAGGCTAATAAAGGTGGTTTTCTGTCTCCAGTGTTCCTGATAACGCACAAGTGTGCGTATTTCTACGCACAAAACTCTTAAATTGACGTTTTTTGAGTCAGGTTATTATGTTTTGATGTTGGTCGCTACCTCCGCCGCGCGATCTGACTCCAGGAGGCATAGGCTAATAAAGGTGGTTTTCTGTCTCCAGTGTTCCTGATAACGCACAAGTGTGCGTATTTCTACGCACAAAACTCTTAAATTGACGTTCAGTTTTGAGTTATTAGATGTTGGTCGCTACCTCCGCCGCGCGATCTGACTCCAGGAGGCATAATAAAGGTGGTTTTCTGCCTCCAGTGTTCTTGATAACGTACAGGTGTGCGTATTTCTACGCACAAAACTCTTAAATTGACGCCGGCACAATTCATGATTTGAGAACAGCGCGTGACAGGGCGGGACGCACGTTTTGCCGCGGTGTCTCTCATAATGCGCTATTTGGTAAGCGTGCGAGTTCCTCTCCGCCTTGACGATTCGCTATAGCTGTCACGCTACAATTCACATACATCTCTCCTATTTGAATACTTTTGTAAACAACAACAACAACAAATGCCGGTCAGGTTCTGACTTTCAGACTTTTTATACTGAAAGACCACGGACCCCTTAAAATTTACAAAAGGACCCTGAAAAATATGGAGAGAGCATCCAAAGGATCCTTGTATTTTCGAACAGTGGTCTCTCCAATCCACTGTTTCTGTCCGGATTTGTTCAATAAAAGCTGCGTGCCTTCGCGGTGCACTAGGGCAGACTCGGAGGCACTGACAGTTTATATGTCACTCTCATGCTTAGGGTTACTGGCATTCAGCAGTTCAATTTGAATACTTAGTGTTTGAAGCGGGTCTGTTTAATTATTCGACAGCTGTTTGCAAAGAAGTCAATAATTTCAATTTAGTAGCATATTGTAGAGTCAGTGTTCAACAGCTGCTGCCATTATCTCTCTCTCTCACACACACACACACACACACACACACACACACACACACACACACACACACACATATATATTCGGCGCGCGCGCGCACACACACACACTGACACACACACACACTGACACACACACACACTGACACACACACACACACACTGATTCGGCGCGCGCACACACACACACACTGACACACACACACACGCACGCACACACACACACACTGGCACACACACACACACACACCCCGAATGCTTGTGGATAAATGAGACACAGCTAGCGACTTGCATTGATGCGTTGTAATGAAACGCCGTGTGCGATCAACCGTGCCGTGAGAAAGATGGTCGGTGTGGGAGCGATCGATAAAATAAACACCAGGGACACTGACAGCGATGTCGCAAGCGCATCTCTCTCTCTCTCTCTCACACACACACACACACACACTGACTGACACACACACGTTAATTAAGCTCACTTTGCGTTTGCCTGCCTAGGAGAAAATCATTATAATCTGACTTCAGTTGTGGAAGCGTCGACACTGATCCAGCTTAGCTGTCTTGCGACCCCCTCCCCCCCCCCCCCCCCCGAAAAAAAAAGTAAATAAATAAAAGGTAAAATGAATATGACTGAATGTGGTTTGTTGGGGGATGATCAGTATTCTGTTTTCCGGCAGTAGGTGTGACTGACTGAGAATTTCCCGGATAAAGAGGTACATGTAATACATGTATCAGTATACAGTGTACCTTTAGTGTGTAAACTTTTGAACTTGTCGAATAGTGTAGTGCACAACAACCAAAAACTGAAAACCTAAAACAAATAACAACACACACACACACACAGAGCATAAGCAATCTCTCTCACTCACTCTTCCTCGCTCTCTCTCACACACACTGTCTCTCTCTCTCACACACACACTCTCTCTCTCTCACTCGCAAAACACACACACACACTCTCTCTCTCTCTCCCACACACACACAATCTCTCTCTCACACACACACATACAGAGCATAAGCAATCTCACCCACTCACTTTTCCTCGCTCTCTCACACACACACACTCTCTCGCAACACACACACACACACATTCTCTCTCTCTCTCTCTACATCAATTACCGCAGATTCACAAAGGTGTACGTGAACATCTGAGACACGAACTGTCTTTGATGTCATGGAGTTTTGTGAAGATGACTGATGACATATAGACGCGGATGTAGTTATCTGATGCTTCTCTGACATTTGGACGACAAAGATCAGGGTGCGTCGGCACTGATTGCAATGCAGACTTGCTCAACAGGGGATTAAAATTTCACATTCCCCCCTGCTTCCTGATCAGTGACGGAAAATTGATCAGTCAGTAAGCCTGCAGTGAAATTTCAAGTCAGGCGTCCAAAGAAAACACGTCAATCACGCACTATCAGCTCATTTCAGGCAGAAAGTTCGGTTCTGTGTGTGTGTGTGTGCGTGCCTGCGTGCGTGCGTGCGTGCGTACGTGTATCTGTCCGTGTGCGTAGGCACGTGGTGTGTTTAATACGACGAAAAGATGTGTGCGATCATGTGTGTGGCCAGAGAAGATCCGGAACGAAGAGCTGTGGCAGCGAGCCGGACAGGAACCAGTGGCCGAGCAGATCCTGCGGAGGAAGTGGGGCTGGATTGGACACACCCTCAGGAAGTCAGCACTGATCCAGCACCACATGCCAAGCCCTGACATGGAACCCGCAGGGGGGAAAGAAGAGAGGCCGGCCTCGCAACAGCTGGAGGCAGGGCACCGAGACAGAGGACCAACTGGACTGGAGTGGCAAGAGCAGCCCAGAACCGAGTGCGATGGCGAAGGGTCGTGGATGGCCTATGCTCTACAGGGAGCCATATGGGCCTAAGTGAGTGAGTGCATGTGTATGTGTGTGTGTGTGTGTGTGTGTGTGTGTGTGTGAAAGAGAGAGAGAGAGAGAGGTCCAAAGTTGCCCTGTCATTTGTTTCACATTAAAAGAAGTCCCTTTCAAACTCACTTCAAAAGGCTGAAGGGATTCACCAATGGACTATGATTACTTAGGTTCCATGATATCAAACAAAGACATCTGAAAAACAAACCGCACTACTTAGTTTTTGACAAGTTTAATAAGTAATTGTACAGCCCATGGACTCTTAGCGAAACTGACATCACACACACACACGCAAGCACACACACACGCAAGCACACACACACACTCACTCAGTTATATAGCTAAGGCAAAGAATGTCAGAATGAAGCACCAAAACTAGTAAGTCCAGACTTTTATGCTCACTGATCATTCTGGGCTGTTTTCGTGGTACATTGTATCTATCATCACTGCTCGGGTCGTGAGTTCGATCCCGGCTGGGGCCAAATATTTGTGCTGGCTTTTTCATCCTTGCCCCGTCTTTGATATCACCCTATGTGGTGGAAAAGGACGTTAAACCCCCAAACACCCACCCACCCGTATCTATCATCACACCATCTAGACACCCACACAGTGACAGAGTCTGTAATGCTGGCACTGAGCCAGCAGAAGCGTACTCGATGACACAGCGACCACACTGAGCGCCCCAACAGTGTAACAACCGTCGTAGACTATGAATGTTCAACCACTTGCGCAAAGTGTAAACAACACTGTACTGCATTAAGAGCTGTATTAATCATCATGATAGAGTATTTCGAGCGTACATGCACACTCATGAGCGAAACTATTCCAAAACATAACACGGCTTAGCAAAGATGGAATCAACCTGTTTAAATAACAGTACATAACATAAAACACTTCACAACAAGAACAAAATGTTTCTTGCAGTATCTCGTAGAAGGTATAGGTCGCTGATGGGGGTTGAGGAAAAAATAAACAAGAAGAAAAAGAAGTCGGGCATGAAGTGAGATGACCGTGGAATCTACATGAGAATAATATTATGAAGAGTAGTGTCTGGAACGCTTTACCTGCAACCATTAGGGCTCTTCCCACGCTGACTCAATTCAAAGCCCATTTAAAGAATGGTGTGTGTGTGCGTGCGTGCGTGCGTGTGTGCGTGCGTGCGTGCGTGTGTGTGTGTACGTGAGTGCAAAGAGTGTTTCTTCGAAAACAGATTGGCGCTATATAAACTGTATTCATTATTATTATTATTTCGTGTCATTTACTAAGAATGTCCCTCAGTTTGGTCAAGTTGTGTGTGTTGGCTTTCTCCAGGAACTCCAGCCACTGCGCGTCCTGTTCACACGTGATGTGCGAGTGTCTGAAAAACAGGAAGTGAAACTGAGGGTCCCGACTAATGATATGAAATTATTTTGCAAGTGACACGCTTGATTTCAAAAACCTATCAAACTCTAAATGAGCACACTGCTGGATTTCACACTGCAGGATGTTTAAGTGATTTTTTTTTAAAACATTATTATACATTTTGTTTACACGCATACATACATATATACACTCAAACATTCATACAGATATACATACATGCATACATACTGAAAATTGTGTACATAGGTCGTAAATTTTGTACATGTATATATATATATATATCTCACCTCAGCAAGTTCACCATACTCTCTGTTGCTTCATAAAGAGCAGTACCCTGAGAGAAATCGTAAAAGAAACACAACATTAAAATGTATGTTCAAAATCACATTAGTCAGATACATCACAAGTTCTAGTCATACGCAAATCTAACTTTGCTTAGTGGTTCATACAACAGTCAGAATTCATTCTCAGACTGACAAGGGAAGCAACCTCAAGGCAAGTTACTGAAACGCTGCCGAAAATGTTTCTGTGTGGCATGCACAAAGCAACAGCAGTTTCTACATTGAGGGCCGTACCAAGTGGGGATTTGCACCGTTCGTGAAAAGCGTACAACTGGGAATTTATTTCCTGACTTTTTTTTCTTTTTTTTTGCGGAACCGAACTTCGTTTAGGCGGAAACGGATTTCTAAAAGACGGAAATCCGCTGAATGGCATAGAATTTCGACCCTTGTAAAATGAGTGTTTTCAAGAACGGTTTTCGCACTTTGTTTTAAGAAACTGATGGCAGTGTGATGCTGCCATTCGAAATACAGCAGAAAAACAAGTTACATTGGTTTGCTCAGGTTTTGCTTCTGTCATGTTTTGCACTTTTTTTTTTCCTTTAATGCTTTTACATGTCATAAACTGACCATTTTGCCGACAGCTGCATGATCAACTGGAGGATACAGACAGGATGTCAAGTTGTCGACAGCAGGACTCAGCCTCTCCGTGAAGTCTGACAAATCGTCTAGCTGCGCCACCTGTTCGTCCGTCTCGCACTTCCCTTGCGACTTGGTGACCTCGCGTGTCTTCTTCAGTAGAGAGCGCACGGTTTTGACCAGTCCTGTGCAAGGACCAACAAGCTCCTTGTCCTGTGCGGACCAGGACACCGTGTTGTCTCGTGGGGTGTCTTCTTCCGCGAATATGTCGTCCAGGTCTTCACACTGTCCGTCATTATTCACCATCTGTTACAAAGCATGACCAGTGAATTTATAAATAAAATAGAGAGAGAGAGAGTGAACAGGAACAAGGTGTCGCTCCAAAGCACTCATCTCCTAGATCTAGGAAGCGCTCTCAGCTTTACTTACTTTCCATATATAATAATAATATATATATATATCAATTGGTACAACTAAGCTAGATACTGGGAAATAAACATGAGTTGGTTCAATGCTGAAACCAGAATGTCTTTTGCAAAAACGTCTTTCAGTACAGGTTTTGGTTTTTTTTCGTTGTTTTTTTTTTTCCCCCCTTTATCTGCAACAGGCTGAAGAGTTAAAGGTTGTGGATGGGCAGGGATGGTTTACTAGTCAACCCATGATCTGACATGGGAAACGTGCTGGTTGTTTACTAAGACCTACTGTACATCAAACCAATGCAGCTCGCAAATCATCCCTGCACACCGGCAATTTTGGAACTGTTGTGGAATACAAACATAAAAAACTAATCTGACAGTATTCTGGCCCACAGAAGGATATTTCTCACAAAAAGAAGAAAACAAGATTTGTTCCTGTTACCAAGTCTTACCTCTTTCACTTCCTCCAGGGCGTCTTGAACAAGCTGTGCTGCTTGCCGGAGTGCAATTAGTGTTGCATCCCTGTTGTCTGATTAACAACAAGAAGTTAGTTAGTTATTTAGGGCTTAACGCCGCGCAAGCAACAGAGGCTAATTCGCGGGAAGACAACAACAAAAAAATAAATAAATGAATACATAATGATGACACTTGCAACAGTACAAATTTATAAGCAGTCACTGAAATACCATTTTTCCTACCCACATTCCCTCTCAGTCAGTGAGGAGTAAGTCTGAATTAGATAAGGTGTCTCTCTGTGTGTAACACACACACACACACACACACACACACAGAGCAGCAGCAGCACCATTTCTGCTGGACCCTTATTTGACTGGTCCAAAGAGCAGCACCCAAGATGCAGTGACATTTTGACATTTGTCTAAAGGGGGGCTATCCGGTGTAAACTCACTTCTCGGAAGAGTGGAGAAGTTGTCAGCCCCTTCCCACACTTGCCCAGTAGCCTGTCTTCTGTCTTTTCCTCTGAAATCAAAAACGTGAGAACATGAAACAGTGTAGTCAAGCGTGAAAATCTCCCATGTATCGTAAAACATGTAGAACATAAAAACCAGCTTTGTAGACTGCCTGAAATCGGCTAACTGTCAAGTGTTGTATCACACAGCATGTGATAGGACATCAAAATAAATCAAATCAAATGCACTTTATTCATTCCGAAACGGGCAATTGAGATATATACGACAGGCTCAGTATAAATCAACAAATAAATAAGTAAGAGCAATCAGTATTAATCACAGATTCAACTAATTATATTAATTTAAAATTAATTAAGAATTAAGAAATAGCGTAGGAGTTCATTCATAAGCTGAGCGCTGGGCTAAAAACAGAACACAGGTATTCTTATACTCTCTCTCTCTCTCACATGCACACTTTTCACCAGCAGTCATTTAGATTAACAGAGCAGATTAACCGTTTCATCAGAGCTCTCTCCAACACACACACACACACACACACAGATTACACTGGGTCAAACTCTGCCAGTCCTGTGACAAGACCAAGCAAGTTGTGGACAACTTCCAGCACGGCACCCTTGACATGTTTCCGCAAAGTGATGCCTGAAACATATGATCACCTCACTCAACTGACTTGTACACATTCAATTTACCTGAGACTGTAGACAAAACGCACTTTTTTGTGCACTTTTACGAAGAAACTTGAAAGTCTCTCTCTCCAAGTCCAGATCTATAATGTATTAATCAGATGACAAATACTTTCTTCATCACGTTTTTTCTTCACGAATCTTCATCTTCACAAATTCTCAATGAGCACAGTCATAAAGAATTAAAAAAAAAAACAGAACCGTTGAATGAATAATAACATCATAATTATGCCAGCATAACATCTCTAAGTAGTAAGTACGCATAATTGGTCTTGAAATAGAAATGTCAGGGTCACTCTACTTCAGATTTTGATACAAGTTGGTCAGCTCGGATGCTTTCTCACTCGCCCTGAGGTTGTATGTAAATGTGTGGACCATGCAGGATTCCTCTTTAACACACACCTTGCGTTTTGGGAAGGGAATAGAACGCAGACACGAGTGCAAGCACCGTCTTCTCCACGTCCGCAGACATAGATGAACATTCCTGTAAATGATAATCAAAGTCAACGAATGATAACTATGGTGATCACACAGCCATTGATCACAACCAGAGCTAACAGTAACAGGAAAGAGAATGTTTGACTTGACTTGGAGAAGCCAAGTGATACGCATTCATATATGGAGTCGATTACTGAGCAGTTTTTTTCAGTTTGCGGAGTACATGAATAATTTAAAGTGGTATACTTTGTGATCTTCTATTGTCTTAAACTTAAGCTAATTTGCAGCTTTTAATCAACTTCTTTGCCTGTATTATGTTCATTCATTTTATCTACTTAGGTAAAAAAATTAATTCATAAATTTTATCTTTATGTTTGACAGCACAAACTCAATTAATTTAAAGGTGCGAACTACCATTTTCATGCTCACAGATCATTCTCGACTGTTTTTGTTATATCTACCATCACACCACTTAAACACCTGCACAGTGACAGCATCTGTAATGCTGCCACTGAGCCAACAGAAGCGTACTAACGATAAAGCCACTGCACTGAGCGCCCCAGTAGTGTAACAACAATCGTAGAATTTTGGAATACATGTATGACCGCTCGCGCAAAGAGTAAACAACATTGTAATTTGTCTCACACTAAGAGCTGTGCTAATCGTAAATGTAGTGTATTCTGAGCATACAAGTGCACTCACAAGCAAACTGTTTTAACTTTTAAACCTTAAGTTGGCTTAGCAAAGATGGAACATGCCTGATTAATAACTTTAAGTCAGTATGACATGCAAGTCCCTTATGTATACATGTATTACAACTCACCTCAGCTGTGGGAAAAGGAGGTTTGGAGAAAGCCAGGGATAGCTTGGTTGCTTCTAATGACAGCGCCTTGAAAACAACCCCTACACAAACAAATGAATGCATAAATTTGCAATAATAATACATGTAGTGTTCACACTCGGAAATCAAGGGTGGATGTTCAAGGGTTTAACATCCTTTTCCATCACATAAGGGTGATATACTGATATCAAAGACAGGGCAACGAGAAATGGACCAGCACAAACTTTTCGCCCCATCCGGGGGATCTGAACTCACAACCGAAGCATTAAGTCCAACACTCTAGTCTACTGCTCGACTATCCCACCTCTCTCAGAAATCAAGCTCCGAGAAAATGTAACACTTGCCACTCAGACAATGGTACTGTGACCCCCAGGCCCCCTCTCTCTCTCTCTCACACATATCACACTTACGCATACATACACCTGTCATTATACCCCCCCCCCCCCCACAAAAAAAAAAAAAATCAAAGAAAACCTACAAAACAAAAGCAAAACAAACCAAAAAAAAACCAAACCCTTTTTCTGTATCTTTATTATTATTACTAGTTATTTATAATTTGTACCATACCTAAGTGATTCCAGTACATGTCAGCATTGAAGTTTGCCTTGTTTTCACGTTCGCTTTCACCATCTAAATGAAAAGACAAGTCATTTCACATCAGGCAGGTCTGACAATTAAAGTCAAATACAGTGTAATGTACTACCTGTACAGCTACCTTAAGCTGAAGGGGAAAAAAATCATATTTATAATTATTAAAGCTTCAGAATTTATAAGGACGGAACTAGTTTGTACAACAAATACAAAACAGAAGCATACACTGTCATAAGTGTCTTGACGCCATCAAAAATAGGTTATATTAAGCCTGGCAGGAATATATCACACACACACACACACACACACACACACACAGTGTTCCAGATTATGCACAGGTGTGTGTATTTGTATGCACAAAACTCTAAAACTGACAGTGACACACAAATTTGAGAACAGTGCGAACAGCATACTCTTTTACAAAAAGACCCTCAAAAATATGGAGACCCTTGTATTTTCGAATCGCAGGGAACACTAGCACAGAGTCACTCCCATCAACGGTTATAAAGTAGGGTTTAATTTGGCTTGATCAATAGGAAAGTTTTAATACAAGTTTTAGGAGTGCAGGCCTGGTCAAAAGACCAGTTTCTTTTAAAACCGGCACAGCCTCTTTTTAAGTATCGACTGGACCTAACCTTCCAGTCAGACCAGCGTACATGCCATATCAGCCCAACATTACCAACGCTGATCAATGAACTGAACAGAACTGAACTGTTTTACAGTTTCAGTCTATTGTGCAATAGTTTCTTCTTAGATTTCATAGCATCACAACGAACTTGAAGAAGACGGGCCACAATTCCATTCACACCGGCTTTCGAAATATTGGTCTGAGACACGTTACCTTTGATTTGGTCGGTTACCAATTTCAAATTGTCCTCCAAATTCTTGAAAATATTGGCATGGTCCCCTCCTTCGGCCATGCTGGTGTCAGACTACTCTCAGCAGCCACACTCAGCAGCCACTGCGAATAACGCCAAAACAAAATGTATGGTACAACGTGCATACCTGAAGTTTGAGCCAATTCACGCAAGAAACTGTCTACTAAAGCGCCTACACAATACACACCTATTATTATCATTATTATTATCATGTATCATTCACTGTTGATGGATACACAGATTTGTGTTGTGGCATGCACGTAATACATGTACCATACTTTCGGTTGTGGGTCATTGCTCGATCCCATGCGAATGATGTGTGGCTGTTGTATTGTGGCTGCTGAGAGTAGCCGCAGAAAGTGTTGAAGTTCTCAGGTGTAGAGTAAAATTAGACCCCTCTGTCCAAATATTTCCGTTTATCAAGTTCCATAAATTATTTCCAGCAGCGAGGAAAGATCTTCAAGTTTAATGTAACTTAACGTGTTTTTTCTGAGGAATTCAATAAGAAACAGTATGAAGGCCAAGCAGCTAAAGACATAAATAATGTCAAAAGCGGCGCTGACAAGGTAAAATTGATAGAAGGAGCTAACTTTATGGGATACCGCCAAGAGGCGCTACTCTAACTGCATTTGCAAATTTTGGCAAAATGGCTGACGACGATTTGGAAGCAATCCGCAGGAGGAGAATGGCAGAATTACAGGCCCAGCAAGGCAGTATTCCGGTATAGCCTTGAATTTTGACAATTAACGGCATGGCTGATTCAATAGTTTTAGCTGATTTACCTGTATTTTAACTATGGCCTTCTGTGCTGCACAGTAAACTGATGTGCTTTGTTGCTACTGTATGCTTTTTCCATGTTGCCATGTGCGTCTTTCACTTTAGGATCAGTACAACCGACAAATAAGAAGAAAGGCAAATCTCTGAGGTGTCACTTCGGACAGGAGTGTTTAGAAAACAAACCAGTCTTACATCCCTCAGTGTCTTCCTTGGGCCAAGAATACTCTTGTCACTTCCGTACTGAGTCATACTCATAGGTGAAGAATATCAATCATGCATGAAGTCTAGTGGTTCTGCCTCCAGTATTTTCCATATATTTGCAAAACAGATTTAATGTGTAAGTGTTGGTCGTTATTATTAACCTAGGGTGATAGGTACACTAGCTGTGCATCACATGTTACAGGTTTATATGTTTTTTCAGGCAGGGGCTGGAGAGCAGCAAGATCAGGCAAACCGTGCAAAACAAGAGCGGGAATTCAAGGACGCACTCCTCAGCCAGTGTTTAAACCAAGCAGCTAGAGCACGTTGTGAGTCGACCTCTCACCTACTTTTTGTTTAATTGAACACAACTATGTGTTTCTTGAACCTGATATCCTTTTTGCCCTAGTAAGATAAGTTGCCCTTGTCAGTCTTATTGCTTGTGCTCAGTGCTGGAGTGCTCACTGTCATTTAGTTTTGGTGATACCGTCTCGGGGTTTCATGTCCATGTCGGACATAGGTCATAGACCGATTCATTTTCGAAACGTCCAGTTACTTACTTTCTTACAAAGGCAGACATATGTCCGATCATTTGTGTACCACAGTGGGCAACATTCAGGACAAATGCCCTGTACTTTGTCCGCCAGGATGTTTTGTCCAACTGTAGTTCCTATGGATATGGTTGCCGTATGCAGCATAGTTTCTCTAGTTACATTGCATGTGGCATACTTTTCGAACTTGTACAACACTGTATTAGCAAACAAGTCGCATGACAATAGACATGATGTACCAAGTTTGTTAAGATGATGGATATATATATATATATATATATACATGATGCTTTTTTCCCCAACGGCATGACTTCGTTTCCAAAGTGAAAATGATGGGTCATGATGAATTCTAACAGAAAGGTCGGGGAGGAAAAGTTGGAGGGAGGAAAGTAGGCCTAAACTCTGTGTGTGTGTGTGTGTTTGGGCTGCCGGGGGGGGGAGGCTGAAAGAGAGAGAGAGAGACAGGCCTTGTACAGCTCCCAACAATCCAGCTAATTTTAAGGATAATATCATAACCTTTGTAAATATCACACATTTTCATTTGAAAACATGCATGTCAGGAAAAACTCATGCTCTCTCTCTCTCTCTCTCTCTCTCTCTCTCTGTGCTTCCTTACTAAGTTTCTGTGTGTGTGTGTGTGTGTGTGTGTGTGTGTGTGTGTGTGTGTGTGTGTGTGTGTGTGCTTCCTTGCTAAGTTTCTGTAGTTTAGCAACGACAAGGTTGTAAACTGGCCGATGGCCAAAATCTTTTACCGTTGAAAAATAAAGGTTTGTCATTGTCATTCTCTCTCTCTCTCTCTCACACACACACACACACACACACACACACACACACACACACACACACACACACGCACACACACACAATGCCGGACCCAACTTTCAAAACATGCCCTTTGAAAAAGCTGTTCAGGTGTGGGCGCAGAAAAGAAGGCGCTACCTCTTCAAGAAGGACTAAATAAAGTTAGTACACCTCTGACTTTTTTTCGTTTCAAGATTTTGTCAATGACCCATCATTTTGAAAATTGGCCCCTCATTTTGCTCAGCCATGGGTCATTGGGCCCATGACATTTAAAAACAGTCTGAAGCTCTGATATATATATATACACACACACAAACCCAGTGCTCATACAGGCAGCAGATGCTGCTGTTGATTGATGACAATATATGTCATGCACCATGTGTATGGTACTATGTACATTCAGGGCTGAGATTTAGCAAGCCAGGCTAAGGAGCCAGCCGGGCTCCTAACCTGGGAAGTTGAGGTTGCCAGAAAATTTTTCAGGTTGCCAGACCCTTTGATTGAAAACGCGGTCCTATTTTAAATTGTATAACTATTGCAGCTAATAAACAAGATAACTTTCTACAACACTGTTTCATTTTTGTGCACTCTCCTTCTGGCAACAATCTCTGTGTCCAGCTGACTGCTCATGTTTTTTGATCGAATCAAGTTTAAACAAATTTGTGCCGATTACAAAGGGCGGCTGCTGCTGCTGTTTACAGCGCGTGTCAAGAGTCCGTGTACAGGTACGGAATCTCTACCACTGGCGGTAATTTTCAGGTTGCCAGCCGGGCGAATAGTACCGTAAATCGAGTTCGCCAGACACCATTTTTAGGGGCCATTGGCGAGCGTTAAAGCTCAGCGCTGCATTATGTCTGTCATTCAGCTTTGCTTGATAGCTTTTGTACTGACATTAGACAAGCATGTCCTGTGGACAGAAATGTCTGAGACCTACCGATTGTTCTGACAGTGAAGATTTTCCCTGACTGGTTCTCCAATGTCTTTTTTATTTTTTCAGTGGCCAACATAGCAGTTGCTAAACCAGAGAAGGCAGCAATGATAGAAAACACCCTTGTGCGCATGGCTCAGACAGGACAGCTTCGGGGCAAGGTCAGTACCACAGTCAGATCCAGACCTGCCTACACTACACATTGACCATAGAAAACTAAGTAATTTAGGGTTTACTACGCAAAGTACGCATTTAATAGCCCCACTACACATTTTTTTCCCCCTAAATCTACGTAATTTAGCGGTTAGCGTTTCGTCAAGTCTGATCTGAAGTTTTGCTCGCGCCGATCCAGCTTTTTGAACGAGCCTCATTCAAAGTTTAACGATGTTTAAATACCCAGTACATGTAGAAAGAAATTTGGCTGAAAAAAAAAAAAATACTGAGATACTTTTGTAGTACACTGTAACCAGTCGAATCAAACAAGCCAAAGAATAGAATAGTTAATTTGTAGCTTAAGCAACAAGCTGGCACATTTCAGTTGGGATACGCTGGGGCTACTCATTTGGCCAGGAAACTACTCGTTTGGCTTTTGGCACTACTCATGTCATGTTTGGTGGGTAGGCAGGTCTGCAGATCAGCTGCACTTCAGTAGGGGGAGCCAGGTTAGCCAAATGATAGAGCATTGGACTTGGTGAGTTTGAATCCTGGCTTGCGCCAGATATTTGTGCTGACCATTTCTCGTTGTCCCGTCTTTGATATCACCCATAGTTATGTGGTGGAAAAGAACAAACTCCCAAACACTACCCCCATCCTCCACTTTAGTGTCACTCACATCACAGCTGAGTATGAGAGAAGTCTGCAGGCTTGATGCTCAGCTCTTTTCCAGTGCATAGTTTGTGTGTGTGTGTGTGTGTGTGTGTGTGTGTGTGTGTGTGTGTGTGTGTGTGTGTCTTTTATCAATATGACTTTGTAGGAGAGGATTAGGCTGCTGACTTGATGTTCATCCATTTTCCAATCGATTTAACTTCCCAGCCTAGTAGACAAGGATTTTGAAGAGGCACAGATACAGGACAGACACACACCACTGAAAATTAGGCCATAATTTAATAGTGACGACAGAAATGATTCTTTTACAAACAGTTCATGTATGAAATACATTTCCGACTGTGGCGTGTATGACAGGCAAGTACATTGTACTCACCTTAGTCCCAGCCTAGTCCATCCTGACCATATTATGTGGTCCAGGGTTTGTATCCCTTCAGAGGCAAGTTTGTATACAAACAGCCCTTCTCGCTTATGTCCCGCGGTGGAAGGGACCCATTCGCCCACTGTACCTGCAGGCACCTGTCTGATTGTAGTGTTGATATGTTGTGTTTTGTGTATTGTTTGTATTTGTGTGATATGCTTTGTTCATATGTGACTGTATTGTTCCAATGTTTTTCTTTTATTTTCCTTGTAAAGTGCTGTGAGCTCTCTGTGAGAAAGAGCACTATATATAAATATCAATTATTATTATTATTATCATTTTTATTATTATTATTGTTGGGGAAGAGGGCTCTTATTTCGATTTTCAGAACGGCATGTGCGGCTGTCCTCAGGTTGGCAGATTTTGTTTTTGGACATTTCCCCACTGCTTCATGTGTGTGCCATCTGAATGCATTTCCAGAAAGCTAGAAATTTCTGATTACAAACTGCAAGATCTTTCTGTGTGTGTGGTGCAGATGAACGAGGAGGAATTAATCGGGATGCTGGAATCAATCAGCGAGAAAACACAGAAAAAGACAACAGTAAAGGTATTGTGCTATGCGTCCTGATTTAATTTGCACTTGTATACATGTGTGGGTGACACTCTTCGGTCTGGGTGACTAAAATCTGTTTTTTTGTAAACCCACCCTGACTGAAATTCCGTTTGTTGAGCAACACATTGGTCAGATACAACTGTAGCTGATGGATAGCAGATAGTAGAAGTACCATCAAATTCTTTTAAACTTGATAAAATTTGTGTTTGGCACCGCAGCCTGAGTTTCAGTCTTTTCAAAATTTAAGAGCGTCACCCATGCACATAGGAGGCAGCTATTTCACAAATTGTGCACTCTGGCGAAACAAAAACAAAACAAAGATTGGTTGGGCTGTTTGCTCCTCCCTCTCTCTCTCTTTCTCTCCTTGCATGCCATTCGTATCATTCTACATTATAGACATTGTAATTTGTATCAGCTGGACTATTTGTTTGTGAGTGTACACAGCATACAGTGAACACGGTCAACGACAGTGAACTTATAATTGTTTCTCTTTTTTTTTTCTTTTTTTTTTTGCAGTTTGACCGTCGACGGGCTAACCTTGATTCTGATGAAGATTTCTAAATGCTGCAGTTGATTTTACATTGTACGTCTGCTATCTTGTTGATGCGTATAGGCTCTCTCCAATTACAGCGGCTTAGAGTTAGATGTTTTGAGAATGTGTGTGCCAATTAACTTCATTGTAGTCACGTCCGAAACAGAGTAGGTACAGTATCTACACTCCACAGTACCAGGTTTTTGCTGTGTTTGTACCTTATTCTCATTTACTTGATATACTGACTTTTTTCTTCTCTTTTGAACAAATATATGCCTGACTTAACGAGTGTGTGGCGCTGGTACTGTTGTATGTCTGTGTGTGAGATTGTGGAAGAGTTGGTGCGCTATTACAGAATTCTGTCATCTTCTGTGAAGAGAACATCATGTGCTGTCCATTTGTGGAAATGCCAACCATTGATTGTGTATGTGTGTTTGAGTGAATGCTTTTTTTTTTTTTTTAAAGAGCGTGTATGCGTGCATGTGATTTCAACTCAAATCATTTGCTTAAATAAATTCAGTTTAGGAAAGTTTGTCCACACACTGAGTCTGTTCTCCTTGGGGTGCACGGTGCTTGGGATTGTATACATGTACTTTTACTAGCCATGGTATCCGAGATTACTAAATAGTCAAAATGTGGTGCATGAACTAGTGTAAGCACGATCGAGTGTGACTAGTTACTCCATTTCTGCACTTCAGCGAATACTGGCATTTCAAGAAAAAGCCAGGGGTTGTTTTTTTTTTTTTTTAACAAAATGCAAGGTAGGGTGTACCAACGTTTTTGAATGGATACGTTAAAATTAATTCTTGTAAACTTGTAGATTCACTGTGCTGCCTGTAAAGTTGACCAGGGAATTTAGTTGATACAGGGAGGAACAATATGTTCAGCTTGTCTTGGCATAGTATTTACACAGTTCACTATTCGCAGTTTTGAAACCTAGAGCTTGTGAGCAGATGAATACTACTGAAAGATTATTTGCCACCTACTGTCTAAAGGTAAATGTGGCCTCTTCCTCTGCATAAACTGCTGTGATGTATGAAACATATCTGCAGATGTGCTGCTGTTTTTGCCATCATGATTAACTTGGTCACTGGATCAGTCATCAAGTGCTGGAAACGGCCACTTTGCTCAGAGTACAGTACAGTAGCTAGTTGGATCATCCAATCTTTATCAGGTAGGTGTAGGACGATGCCTCCAAGCCAGCTTAACTCAACCAGCTTACCAGAACCCAATGTAACCTGAAGTGGAACTTAAAAGTCATGGTATCATTGTGCTATTGTCCCAGCAAACTCTTTGAACTTTTGTAATGTATGGACACCTCGCATCTATCACAGGGTTGCAAAATGTGTTTATGAAAGCATTATCATGAGTTTGCGTCACTGTGGTTTGTCTCAAGGTGAGGAACAAGACTTTCAGTGTAGTTGAAGAATACTTGTGGTTTTTGCATGGCGATGCAATGCAAATGTTGCAACATTTGTGCTGCACGAGTGAAGATGCACATTACCATTTATCCCATGTACTGTATTTGACAGGTTTCCCTTTGTTGTGCAGCTTACCTGTTCATATCTCTGTCCTCAAGTGCATTAAAACCCATGCAATGTCCATAGAAATTGTTTGCAATTCTGTTTATGTGTGTGTCCACATGTGGTAAGAGAGGTCTACCATTACTTTTTCTGAATTGGTAATGCAGAAATGACCACTGCCGTTCACTGCACACCATGTTGCAAGCAACATGATACTCGGTTTTCAAAATCTTACATGAGCCCACACTGCTGATCCTGGTCAGTTTGACAGAAACAAACAACCCAAATAACGATGGAAAGAGAAATAGCATACAGAGCCATTACCATGCAGTGAACAATCCAACTTGCAAAACTCTTATCTAACAGAGGGAAATTACATGTATCAACTTGCTGTCTACTACAGTCACTGTCCATGCTCATAAACACAACTTTAGGTCAGATGACTTGTTAGTCTGAATTTTTACAATATATGGGGCGGGCGGTGGTCTAGTGGTTAAGAGACCTGTCACCAATGCGAGAGGTCAGGGGTTCGAGTCCCACTCGGGGCAAAGAATTTTTCCTTCTCGTATGTGGCACCGTTCATTCGGGCCGATCGTCGGGGGTTCTCTCCGGGTACTCCGGCGTCCTCCCCCTCTGCTTTGGAAATGTTCAGCCCACCAAATTTGAAAAATAAATGCAATTCTAAATTCCGAAATTTAAATAGCTGAGCTGACCCTTCGCACCACGTGATTGTAACGTGTTTATGTCCAGTGTGTGAGGGAATGCGTGTGATTCACGTCAGCGTGCGTGTTGGGTTCAGTTCGCGGCGCTTTGAGCCGATTCATGAAATTGGGTAAAGCGCCTATACAATACTCATTATTATTATTATTATTATACTCCCATAGTATGTCGCTTGCAACATGGCATACCTTACCACCAAAACCCTACAACGCTTTACAGTTATCATTTCAGTATTGGTGTCCAAGTTTACCACAGATCCAGCACATTCACTTTTCTTGAATGCCGTGTGCTTAACTCCTCTAAAGCAATTTAAAAAAAAAAAAAAAAAATCAAGTCTACAGAACACCAGGAATTCATATCCATGGGAACTACAGTGTATAATTGGACAAAGAGTCCTGGCTGACAATAACAGTTTTAAGACATTTGTCCTAAATATTGTCCTTGGCACAGAAATTATCAGACATGTCCACCTTTTTAAGAAATTGGTCGGACATTCTCAAAATGAATCGGTCTATCACTCTATGACTGATGTCAGACATGGAATATTAAGCCCTGGGATACCAGATAAATGATAGAGTATTGAAAATTCAAGTGAAAGTTCATACCGGCTCAAGGTCAGTTGTTTTGTTTTTTTTAAAAGGTGTGCGAGTACACAAGACTTTTATTTGTGTGTGTGTGTGTGAGAGAGTAAGCTTTCTTTATGAGTGTGCAAGTGTTTGAGATAGAATTATGTTTGGGTGGTTTTATATTTTAACACTTTCAGCCCTGCCACCGTATCACCTACGGTCTCGCAGACCCTAACAATAATATGCATGTGACCGACTCTCATACGCTCTGCACAGTGGAAGATTCCCCTATAGGATGGATCCAATACTTCTTGAGAAATAGGGTTTTGTATGCAAGCGCCCGGCTTTAGATCTAGCACACTTGAAAAAACTCCCAGGCAGAGAGCGTTATCGCTATTGAGATTCCTTCAGGGCTGAAAGAGTTAAGAGCACGAGTGCTTTGGGCTTATACGGATGGATGTCTGTTGGTGTGGGTGTGTGTGCGAAATTAGATTGTGTGCATGACTAAGGCTTCTGTTAGTGCAAGATTTATTTGTTATTATAATGTCTTATTATACTTTATTTTTTATGGTGGTCTATAATTTCCCATCTGGGATTAATAAATAGAGTTTTCACAATGAGGTGCCCCCGATTACGGAAAATACACCACACGAGTTTGTTGATTTCGACCGTAAAACTGCGAGTTTTAACGAGCAGTTTTACGGTCGAAATCAACAAACGAGTGTGGTGTATTTTACGTAATCGGGGGCACCGAATTGGGAAAATTATTTATACCACGTCCCTACCTGCATTTCAAGTCTTTGATTTGAAAGCTGACATCGGCAATCCAAATGCTTCACGCGACATCACTGACTGAGGTGCTTTACCTCGCTTTGTCCATAGGCTTTGAGAAGTCAGCTTTTCCGTTTCGAAGCCTCCGTCTTAGTAGAGAACTGGAACTAGGCTTACGCTTGTCACAAACACGACCGCTCGTTGATAACACGCAGCAAAAGATCAACAATTCCACGTCAAGCGACTGGCAAAGCTCCTTCGTCCCCATTTCCGTACGAAGTCGAACTACGTCATGTCGAGACGTAAATTATTCTTTAGTCCCTTTTCGCGTCATATTGTGACGCAAATCCTTTCACCAGAACACACTGCTGGAACACTGCTAGGGGTAATACCTGTTCACTCTTTAAGGCGATGTCACACTGAAAACAAGTTTCCCTGCTACGGTCAAGACATTCCTACCTTACTAGACACCCTTTTCTTGTATGTAGAACTTCAATGCGTATGAAATACCTCTGGATGGGGTTTCTGGGTAAAGTCGATGTCTCTTTTCCTTAAACATACATGTTGACTGAGCGGATACGGGAAGGTGTCACTTGACACTCCGCACGGCGGCTTTCATTGGTTAAAACACAAAACATGTTTTGCGGATTTTAGGGCAGGCTCTAAAACTGAAAACACGATCGAAACAGTGTTTTGAAAACATTGTTGTGAAGTATGTCACACGACAAAACACACTGTTTAGCAGCCAAACATCTGAAAACAATGTTTTCAAGTGTTTTTGCCCTCTCGTGTGACATGGCCTTTAGGTACAGCCATAAAATTCACGCGTGGTTGTCATGGGTACAATGTTTATACCACATGTGGTGAATTATGGATTTTATACCATGACTTGTAATAGTGGTAGAGTGGTATAAAGTAATTTAAAGTTGAAGGTCAGTGTTGATAAAGTTTATTAACGGACGGAGATAATAAATAACATCACAGAAATAATGAACGCAAAGTAAATACAAGCAGCAATGTACAATTTGCAAGTTCACTGAAAACAGCTAAAGAAACAAGATGCATTAATGCTGAAACGTTGACGGGTAAACGTACAGAGAAAATATGAAAGCTACGCCAGTAGAGTCAGCAGGATCGCACGGTCACAAGCAGTATACTTATGTTGCAGGTTAATTTACCCTGTGTGTTTTTTTTTTGTGTGGCAGGAAAACATTAACAATATAAACATCAATGCTTGACATAAAATACAGCAGTTTCTGCAAGACATAAAAAGATGCCTGTAAATGATACATGAAATAGGAATGTGTGTGTGTCAATGTTCGGCCTCTACTTGTGACGGTTTTCACAAAACGGTACATGAGTCATTTGTATCGAGATTGAGATATGCAAATATTAAGAGCAGAAAATGCTCCTTAAAATGATGTAAGAATGGTACTCCTAAAATTTTGAAAACAGCAGTCAACTGAAGTTGGTTGTGGTACTGATGATACAGTGACCCCCGGCACCGTTTCTGTGCGTTGTGTGGAATGCGACTGATCCACCATTTCGGAAAACGGGTCACATTTGTGCATATAATTTATGAGTATTATTATGAGATGATGATTCTTCCTGTATTTGTATCTGAAGCCAAATGATTTATCTTTACAGCAGCTTTTGACATTCCGTTTCTCAAGTGGTTGTGCTTGAGTAGTGTCTGACCGACAATCGTGTATCACACTAGCCGGGCTTTCAAAACCACAAGTGCAAGATATTGCTGATAACTTCACCCTGAAGATATGCTGGGCCACGTTTTCACCAGACACGCAAAGTGGACACAAGCATAAGCTATTAGTGAACTTCAAAAGCACCACTAAGTTTGATTTTGTTCTTGTTTCATTTCTGTTTTGTGGGAAGAATGAAACAATGATAATGATGAGAGTAGTATCAATTTAACTACTATTATTTTCTGTGGCAGACCACAAAAAAAGACAACAACAAAAAAAGCCCCCCCCCCCCCCCCCCCCCCCAAAAAAAAAAAAATAATAATAATATTAATAACAAAAAAGCCCCCAAAATATGGCCAACAACAACAAAACAGACTATTTACAACCCACAAAGACATGGCATGGAACTAAACAAAGAAAAACACCATTCATTGGCCTCTTAATAAATAATTTCATTATTACATTGTACTTAAATCCACAAGGTCAGCATGGCATGTAGTTGTATGCGGACCACAACCATGTCTAAATAAGCAGCAAGTCACAGAAAGCATCCAGAGACACATGGAAAATCAGCTGACATCTTCATTCACTGTCCTGCCAGTGTCCTTTTTCTGAGATGGCACCCAAAAGCAGGCTGGGGAACTGCTGCAGGAAAAAAGACTGAAACCTAGGCCAGGGTGCAGCAGCAGCACACTACTGTGGGACCACAGGGGCAACGCCCCACTTCAGAAAAAACCAAAGCATTTTTAAAGACATTTAGTAGCCTCCACTGGCACCCAGAAATTAAACTTATACTGCCTTGGTACTGACATGCAAGCCTTCAAAACTGAAGTCCCATATACTGTTACATGTATCATGATACATGATTATGTGTGCAACCTTTTCCCCCTCTTTTTTTTTTTTTTTTTGCTGAAACTTGGATTTTTTTGGCTGAAAGGATAGGAAATTTGACTGAAAACTGCCAAATGACTGACAACTCCCCAGCCTGCAAAAAAAAGGGCCGATCACGTATTGTCGTCACTGGCGACTTCTCCATTTTCAGCTTCTTCTCCTTCTGCTAGTGACTCCTGCTGCTCCGTCACAACAATGTTATCATTCTCTACACCTGTCTCTGGCTCCTGCTCTGGCCTGGGGGTTGCGTCGGGGGTTGAGATCGGTGAAGAAGGGGGCATAACACCGGTATTCTGCGCAGGTTCCGACACGGATGTCTGTGCCTCGTTGGTCTGGTTTGTCAAATCTTCCGCATCACACTCTGCGCTGGATGGCTTTTCATTTGGAGAGTTGTGCGGACGATGTTCTTGTGGTTTTCGTTTGGCCTGGAAAAGAGGAGGACAAAAAAAAGGAACTTTGCATGTAAACGGAAAAGAAATGAGAAAAGTTTCCTACAAAATGAACGAAGATTGCACAAAACAGCAGAATAATTTATCTGAGACCAGCACAAATGAATAAACTGATACATCAGTCACTTTCTTGTCTATGAAATACAATGCACAGGAATTCAAGTTGGATGGCCAAGGGTTTTTTTGTCCTTTCCCACTGCATGCTGGTGGTGATACAGAAAGGCATGTATCAAGGAAGAAGGTAACAAGAAGAAAATTTCAGCACTTTCCTAACTGAAACAGAAACACAAAAGACGACTCTTGAAGACAGCAAGATACTTGGTAACCATACAGTCCCTAACCATCTTGGACAGTGTTGAAATAGATATTGTGCGTTTAGTGATGCAGTCACCAAAGATTTTCAGCGATAACCTTTTAAGGAGCCACTTTCATATACGGTATCAAAGAGAAAAAGTTCATCCTGGCCTGGTGAACTAATTTATTTCACAACTGTCAGGGTTTTAAGTTTTTCTGTTTCTTCCTGACATAAGTGAAATTCCCAGTGAAAATACAAGCTGTAAAAATGTGAAGTATCATAATTAGCCTAAAATATACCTCCGGAAAGCCTCAAGTAACAATGATGTAAAAGGTAATCACGTTCAGTAATTGACGTCGACTCTTAAAGTTCAAACCTCCATGACAAGAAACAGTCCCGTCAGTGAATGATGTCAAAGTGTTATTACGGAATTACATGTAATACATTTTTTGAAAAGGACTTGTAGACAAAAAAGCATTGAAAATGTCTATTTTGGCTTGATTTACTTATGCCGAGAAGCTGAGAGCCCCAACTGTCATGAAATATATATATGTATAAGTCATTAAGCACTTTTTCTCTTTGACAGGTGTATGAAAGTGGCTCCTTAAAAAGTTATCACTGAAAATCTTTGTTGACTGAATTACCAAACGCACTATAGCCATTTTAGCAAAAGTGCCTCCACAAAAAGTTGTTGCCGAAACTTGTTGGCAACTGAATTACCAAATGCACTATACTGTCACACTGTATTCAATAACTGCATACCATGTTGCTGGTGACCAGGTACGTAACACACACACTGTCGCTTGAGACACTGTATGCCACGTACCTTGTTGACAAAATTGTAAAGCACTAAACACTGCAGCTATGATCACCTAATGCAACACGTCGCAGACTCTCAGATTCAGAACCTTAATGCATTGTTATAACAATTAACATAACGTTCATACCTTACTCCTGTCTGGCCTGAAAGCTCTGACACTGTTGGGGTATTTTCTGCAAACAACAACAAAGAAAAATAAATATGACAGCCATAATTACAGGTGATCTACAAACTGATAACAGTACTACGGTACTATACACTGTACTACATGTACTACCAATAATGCACGTACAAAATAAAAGACTGTAATGACTGAGGCCTTGGACATAATAATGATAATACCAATAACAGATTAAAATAAATGAGGCCTTTGGAATATAAGATACTGTGCTGGTATACAGACATACAGTACCAAATCAAACCAAAACATTAAGACTCTTAAAACTAAACCAGCTTTTTAGAGGTGTATTCAGACGAACACATACAAAAAAGTGATTTCTGTGTAAATGAAAATTCACCAGTACTGGTGTATTTTTTCCCAACAAAATGCCTTAAATGATAACTTTAAAAAAAAACAACAACTGTGGAACGAGAAAGAACAGCAACAGAAAATCGTGGCAAGAAAAATTAATGCAACTAGGACAGAAACAGTCAAACTGCCACAACATCATTCACTCAGGAGCAGATAAATAATGAATAATAAAACGAATCAACCTGGTGTTCCTGAAAGTGATAATAAAGTGCTATAAAACAAAATTACAACAACAAAAAATTAAAACAGTGTTTTGTGACAAACTTTTCCTGTTCTCCAAAAATTTGTAACAAACCTAACACTGACATAATCTTCTCATGCTGAAGTTCTGGCTCTCACCACGCAGCAACCTTCTGAATAAAATTTCATGTCATGTTGCGAGTGTGCAGCGATGTTCGTGTGGTGTCTGTTTGTCTGTTGGGTTTTTTTTTGTTGTTGTTGTTGTTGTTTTTGGTTTTTTTTGGTTTTTGGGGGGGGTTGTTGTTGCGGCTTTTTAAAATATTAACACAGTTGCATTTCATGAAACATGTACGTCTGCACTCTGCGACACAGGTCGGATTGCTGCTCTCTCACAATGGGCTTTTTCTATGTGTCAACCTCATGTGAAAACTTTCAATAAACAGAAGTATTCCCCCATCCCTCAATCAGCCTACATCACAGCCTCTAATAATTAAAAAAGACCCCCCTCAGCCTCCCCCCCCCCCCCAAACTTCCTTAAATAACACTTTTGTGATTAAGACACAGGAAAAATATCTGTGTCAATATTCAGCTTCCAGAAGTGTTCTTTAGATGCATTTTTCAAGGTACAAATTGTAATTTCGCACCTATACTGCATAAACTATTGTCTCTAAATGAGAAGTAAAGAATGTAACCATGATGCTTGTAACACAGTGTTAAGCCAAGTGTTGCCGTGTGGTTACAGTGTAAAGCAAACAAAGATTTCACCTCCATATGGCGCATCACATGTTACGTTTATTTCAAGTAGCCAGTGTTTTCTCAGATTCCGATTTTTTTTTTTTCAAACTGCATAAACCAATGTAGCAAAACTAAAGCTGTTGGCATGAGTGCATGAGAAATGCCTAAGATCATGCTCAATATGATGGGGTAAAAGAAAAGTACATTTAAAAACAAAAAACAAAAACAAAAAAACCCTGCAAAATCAGCAGGCTGCTTTTAAAAAAAAAATAAAAAAATAAAAAAACTGCAACCAAATCGTCGTTGTCACTGTCAAATTCACTTTTGTAAAGAGCTAGCAAAGTCTGGCAGTCACAAGTTCCTGGTGCTCAATTGGTCATGTAGGTTCAGGCATCAGTATACACGTTGCATAAAACTGCTATTAAATTTTTAAACTGTGATAAATTAAATGAAACCTGTGTTGTAACAGCTGATTTACTGTTGCAGTGAGATGTGCCCCACTTAGTCTAGGTAATGGTGGTGTGGGCGCAGGGGTGGGGGTGGGAGGGGGGAGGGTGTAAGTTCCTACATTCTACTATATCTAGCCTTCATTAGCCGAGCTACGTGTAATGTTCGGGAATCATCATTAATGGATCCAAGGTCTTGCCCACAACTTGCAGAGATTTCTTTCGGTAGTCACCACATAGCTGCTCAATCCTGTAGTCACTCGCCCTGGCCAAGGGTAATGTTCGTAGCTGCTGGTGAGCAACCCATGTGTTCCTGTATCTGGCAGTGGCTGGCCTTGAGATAGGGAACTTCCCTTCAAGCATGCGACAACTGTCTGCTCTGCCGAACTTGGGCCTGCGATCAGTGCCGGAAAACCTTCTGCTTCTGGTCTTTGACCAGTCTATCATGGATTCGGCCAAGCGCCGCATCTGCCTTTGTTCGGCCAGCCATTCAATCGGGTCAAGGATGGGATCCACCAGGCCATAGGTTACCCTTGCAGATCTAGCTATGGGTGCGCTGCTTGCTGACTGCTTGCCGCGGGGGGATTGCGCCGGCGTGACTGGGTCCATCTGGCTGGCCAGAAACATGAGTTTTGCCACGCTCATCTGATCCGGCTCCTCCTTTCTTCCCTGAGAAGGCCCCTGATGGATATCCCCACTACTGAGAGCTGCCAGAGCATCATCGTTCATAGTCTGGGCTAGAAAATCTGAAATCCCCGCGTGGACTGACATGGACGGCTGCTTGTTTACGTGTGTGGGAAGCCCTTGGTTTTGGCAAGGATCACAGCCGGCCACCTGTCTGCCTCTGTTTGCTCTGCCAGACAATGAAGCAGATGCTGCCCTGTTTCGACGCCAACGGAGAGGTCTGAATCTAGGTGAATCCATGTTCTGTCCTGAAAGGGCCCCATCAAATTCCACCCTGGGGGTAACCGGGGGACTATTAGCCTGTATGGCTGAAAAGTAAATGTTCATGTCATCACAGAAACTTTTAATCTCTCCCCTGGCGGACTTTTTCCCTGCAGTTTTTTGCTCTGCTGACATTTGCCCTGCCTCTCCCTCCCCATGGTTGGGGCACGGTGTGGTCTGATGGGAAAGTGTAGGGTCTCCTTGAATGCTGTTGAACAATGCGGTTACATTTACGGCGTAGTCATTGAGTGAGTCACGTGTTGGGTTAACTCTGTCTCTTGCTGACGAAAGTGGCCGCCTTCTGTTCAGGAACCTCTTCGGTACGCCTTTCTTCAGCTCAGCCTTTGGCTGCAAAGCCCATGGATGGGAGGTATGCTTCTCTTCGAAAGCCGGCTGTGTTTCATCTTCACCATCAAAGCTGCTTGATGGGGAGACGGCTGTCTGGTCTGGCCGTCCATTTAGCACGGCACTGATGTCGATAACCATCTGGGGATTTTTATCCTGGGACACTGAATCATCAGCAGCCCAAGTGTTGCCTTCTGGAGTGGTGTCCTCTGGTCCTCTTCTGATTTCTGCACCCAATTCAGCTATGTGGGAGGTGGAGGCTACGGACTGGGCTCTGAGTATTCCCTGCAAATTGAATTTCTTTTCCATGCCTGTACTCTCCTCTGACCTTCCCTTGAGTTTCTGGTGACTAGGAATGTTGGATGCTGACTTCACTTTACGATCTGTGCTTTTGCCAGGGGTTTTCTTCATCCACTGTGCACTCTTAAATTCATATTTACTGCTTGCATGACCAGGGAGCATGTACTGAGGCTCGCAAGCACCAGTGTTCCTATTCTCTGACAACTGGAAGTCCTGAGGCTGACAGTCATCAAGGTCTTCCAGGTCATCCAACACCCTCTCTAATCTGGGCGAATTTGGGCCGCACCGTGGGCTGAACAGAGGGTCTTTGAAGTACCCACGTGTCGCTTCACACAGTACACAATGTGGACTAGGATGGGGGGAGGATGAGTTTGCATGTGCACTGGCTGGGCCACTAGCAGCAGCATCACCCGGTGAAGACTTGTCCATCCTGACTGGTTGCTGCCTGCCTTGTGTGACATGAGGTGGGCCGGGGATCTGCCTTGCAGCAAGCACCTTGCGATCCTGGCTTCCACACTCACTACCACCAGGACAAAATAAATTTCCACAACGAACGCACAGGCATTCCCAGGGTCCTAGAGAACTTGCGGCCAAGGAATTCTGATGAGCGACAGAGTACTCACTCCAACTCCTCCTAGCAGAACTAGACAGAGCCTCATCAACCCTGCTGAAATCTGGAGGAACCTGTCCAAGCACACCTTTAACCTCTGGCCTTGGGAGGTACTGGCTGATGAACTGTCTGCACTGCTTGTTGTTGGCAACACAAGACAGGTTCAGTGGTCTGCCAAGGTGTGTACATGACTTGGAGTGGACAGGCTTCTGCCCGACTCTTAGACTTTCCTCTAAAGGTGGCGCCATTAACTGCAAGTTTGTCCGATGAATGTTGGGGATTTGGCGAGGGCTTCGGCGTTTGCGCACATTTCCCTTTGGAGGCAAACCACTCCATGCCATCACATTTGATTCTGGTATCACTGGATCAGCTGGATGAGGATCCTGACCACCATCGGTCAAACCTGGATCTCTCTGTGCATGCTCGCCACCTGAATACTGAATGCAATTGAGATAGTCACTCAGATTCCCAAAGTAGCCATCACTGCCCTCATTCTGTGACTGAAACCTTTTGATAAACACTCCTGACCAAGGCCTTGACTTCTTCTGTATCATCCCATCCAGTTTGTCTGTCACCTCTTTACCGAGCTGACAGCATTCATCATTCAGCTCTCTCTGATACTCTGCTTCACACTGACAAGTCCCGAAATCTATATGGTCTCTCTGGCTCTCCACACTTTTCCCTTGCACTGCCAAGCTTTTGATGGGACGTGTGATCTCCGATTCCAGCTGATATCCATGCTCCAGCCAAGGCAGATGAGAGTGAGTACACCCTGCTGACTGAGGACGTTTAAGCACACCCGTTTTCACTGGATCATCGAAAAAGCTGACAGACCTCTTGCCTTGCCTTGCGCTTTTTGCCCGTGGAAGCACGGATCTAGCCGACTTCTTAACAGTGCCTGGCATGCAAGTCAGCGTTGCTCTGGCTGAATTTGGATGCCCATCAAAACTGGGTTCTGGTTTATCTCCATTTCCGGCATCTATGTTAGGTTCATTTTCACGCCATGTACAGGTAACGAAGATAGAGTGCTGATCTTGATCTGTTTGTGGTTCTTCTTCCACATTTGTGGCAGCTGTCCATGGAAGTGCTGGGTGTGAACCTTGGTCAGTACAGGTGCCTGCTTTCTCCTCTTTACTACCATCAGCTGCTTTCTTGTCACTGCTTGTGACGGATAAGGCTGACTGCGAAAGTTTGCTTCTGGCAGACTGTGAACAGTGAGAAGAAGAGGTGGGTACTTTCTTTTTCTTTTTTTCAAACCTTGGAAGTGTGCTTGGCGCTGTCAACGGGCGATTTGTACATTCTGTGCGCAACTTCTTCTCATTACTTATGTCTGATGTGGTCGACCGCAAACGTGTGTTTCGAGCTGACATTGGAAGTTTGTTTGCTGTTAGCATTAGATGATCAGTACGTATATCTGTATTCTCAGTATCAAAATGTGGAGGTGTTTTCCATAACGGCATTGTGCGATTTGCATATTTTGTGCGCAACTTCTTCTCATTACTTATGTCTGATGCGGTTGACCGCAAATGTGTGTTTCGAGCTGAGGGTGGAGATTTGTTTGCTTTTAGCATTGGATGATCAGTACGTATATCTGTGTTCTCAGTATCCAAATGAGGTGGTGTTTTCCGTGCTGGCATCGTGTGTTTTGTATATTCTGTGCGCAACTTCTTCTCATTACTTATGTCTGATGTGGTCGACCGCAAACGTGTGTTTCGAGCTGACAGCGGAAATTTGCAAGCTGTTAGCACTGGACAATCATTATACACATACACCTTCTCAGTGCTTGGTGCTGGCACTGAGTGATCAGTATATTCTATCTGCAACTTATTCTCATTGCTTATATCTGATGTAGTCACCCGCAAACGTGTGTCGCGAGTGGACAGCGGAGACTGAGTACAATTGGTGGATGTTTCCTCTTCATTCATAGGCAAAATGGCTGGCTGTGACTGTGCACACCTAGCTGATTTTGCATGCTTTTTCCCAGTGTCATCCTTTCCTGATCTAGAGCTTGACCTTCTGGTAACGCATTTCTTTTTAATGGTCGATTCGGCAGTCTTCTCATTCACATCTCTATCACAAAATTTTGACACCCACTTGTTAGGGTGAAGTTCCACACTTGAAGCAACCAATCTGAGATGTGAAATGGGCTTTCCTTTCACATTTGTATACGTTCCTAGTGTATAATGAGCCTGTGACCCCGAGCAGTCTTTATGCATTCTCTCCTTAGATGTGTTCTTCAAATATGACGATATGAAGTCTTGATGGAGCCGTTTCTCTCTCCGCGGTGTATCACTGGTAAAACCACGTTCATCCTCTTCACACTTCTTCTGTGTTGCCTCTGAGGGTGGGTTTCCATCTAACAATGGGACACCCTGAGAAGGATCTTCCTGTTGTGTTGCAGCGTCACTGGCAGCGATCAGTTCATCCCCTTCACACTTGTTTGACATCGACTTGGAGTTCACCTTCACATCTGACAATAGCAAGTCCTGTTTCTGTCCTGTAAAACTGTCACCTACTAAACCTGGTTTGTCCTGCCCACTGTTCAACTTTGCATCTGACTGCACATCCACATCCAACAATCCCAAGTCCTGAATGCACTGTGCATGTCTGTCCGCTGTTGATGTAAGTCCGTGCGTGCTTGAATCTGACCCGAAATACCCCGGGGGAAGCCCTCTCAACACAATCAGATGTGCAGGAGTCTCTGAGCACTTGCAGGACTGATAGGAGTCTCGTGGCATATACCAGTACTGCGCATCCAGGTGTCCAGCATCTGTTGTGTCCACTGCTCTTACTGCTGGACACTCCACATCAGACGTGTAATCTTTAGCAGGAGCACTGTCATCTGCTCTCACTGTTTCTCCATCAGTGATCCTGTTCTCATCATCTCTGACATTGTCTTCGTGCCACTGTTCACAGAGGGCTGTTGGCTCACCACGAGATGTGACAACAGGGCAAGACGAATTGTCCTCCGCACTGCTACTTTTATTCTGCTTCATCAACTCTCCGCCTGCATCCTCAGTGACTGCATTTCTGAGTGACTGGGTGGAGTCAAGTGACTCAGACTGGGTGACGCAGGGGCTTTTGACATCTTGCAGATTCCCAGCAGACAGAGACACCACAGGTGATGCCTTCAAGTCAGGTGGGCCCAAAATGTGAGCCTGTATGTCCGCTCTGTTGAGCATGATGTGTCCAGGGCGGAATACTCTGCGGTGTCCACCTCTCCTGGCATATTTATAGTATGGATCGCCCAAATGATGGGCAGACTTAGTTAGTGACAGGCTGGTGTTGGAGGAGGAGGATGCCGATGAGTAGGCTACGTTTTTCCACTTGTCTCTAGCACTGTCCGAACCATTTTCACAGCTGCTGTCAGAACGCATGCCCTCTCTCGCTCTAGGATCACGGGAGTCTTTGAAGGCATCTGAAAGCAGGATTTTGACGAGCAAGTCTTCATGTTGGGAACCAAGTGCGCCATCACTTTTAGACCGTGACATGGTGTCTTCTTGATTCGTTGCAAGGACAGGTGATGTTTGCTGTGACTGTTTCCTGCTTAATGGTGCCTCTGTTGGCGACAGTTTTCCTGGTGAATTTTCCCGGTTCTCGTAAGCGCTATACAGTACGGTGTAAGAACCATCCGAAGATAGATCGGATCCAACCGCAGCCAAACTGGAAGGTGCCTGAAACTCTGACGGTAGCATGGCGGACCATTTTTCAACTCTCTCTCTGCTACACCTGGAAAGGCTAGAACGTGACTGCAACTCATCCTCTGCAGGTCTGCACTCTTCAGCCTTACTTGTTGTGGGTTCAAACTGTTCAGTCTCTTTTCTTGTTGGAGCACACTGTTCACCGTCCTCTTCTGAGCTCTCCAAATATTCAGCGTTGTAGTCTTTGAACATAAGCTGAAACTGTCCAGACTCTGTTCTTCTAGGTTCACATGGCTCAGTCTCTTTCTGGACAGGCGTCACAGGTTCGGTCGTGTCTTTTGTGGGCTTGCGCCGTCTAAGCTGCTTGGGACTTCTGAGTGGGGTGACTTGCAGACACATGTCAGGGGAAATTTCATCGTTACTTGTGCTCTTTTTGTCTGCATTGCTGAAAAGGTCAGGAATCCGACAGAGCAAGTCGGGAGACAGGTCCTCTGAGGTGCTCCTCCCATCTGGTGGTCCCCTGCACCCTGTGGGCACAAAGCTGACGTTACTGTTGCTTGTGAGGCTACCTGTGAAGCCGTCTGCTGAACTGTCGTCACTCATGTAGTCATTTGAACCACTTGACTGTGTGTATGCCTCGCAGTCACTTGCCTGTCTGCAAATCTCTGAATCATTTGCCTGTTTGCAAACCTCTGCATCACTTGCCTGTCTGCAAATCTCTGAATCATTTGCCTGTCTGCAAACCTCTGCATCACTTGCCTGTCTGCAAACCTCTGAATCATTTGCCTGTTTGCAAACCTCTGAATCATTTGCCTGTCTGCAAACCTCTGAATCACTTGCCTGTCTGCAAACCTCTGAATCATTTGCCTGTCTGCACACCTCTGAATCATTTGCCTGTCTGCAAACCTCTGAATCATTTGCCTGTCTGCAAACCTCTGAATCATTCACTGGCGTACACGCTTGTGTATCAGCAACAGGCAAACAAGCTTTGGATTCACTCTCTGGCAAACACACCTTGGAATCACCCTCTGGCACAAAAGGCTTTGAGCTGCTTTCTAGCACACAAGGCTTTGACTCGCTCTCTCCCACAAAAGGCTTAGAGTCACTTTCTACCGCACAAGGCTTTGAGTCGCTCTCCGGCACACAAGGCTTTGCATCAGTCTCTGGCAAAGAAGTCTGTGAACCAATTATTCTCATGCAACCGTCTGAGTCAGTCACTAGCCTGTATGCCTTAGAACCACTCCACATCATGACACTTCCCACCTCCATTGTTGCTTCTTGCCTCCACTGAGCGTCTTCCTGGCTCTGCCTGGACCGCTTCCTACTTGAGCGACGAGCCAACAACGTCGCGTACTTCTCTTCAGCATATTTCTTTTTAGCTTTCAGCACAGCTTTGGATTCATAGGGCTGAGGCCTGGCGGGAGGATTCATGTTCGCAGGTGCAGCCTGGCCTCGTAGGTACACATTGCTCAGAGGCGTGGCAGACGCCTGGCGTTGCGCTTGGCGAAAAGCTGAGCAAAGAGACTGGAAGTTAGTGAAAATGACTGAGTTTTGATCTGTGAACCTGAAAGCCGATGCTGCGTGATGGCCCCCATAAGTATTTTCCTGAGTAAGATCAAATATGTTTTGATGCATGGAAATGCCAGCCGATGTAGCACAACAGCCCACAGCGGACTTTTCCTGTTTGCGGTGTGTAGCCATCATAACCCTGCGGTCATTAGCACCGCTGTCGGGGATATATGCGACAGCTGGGAAAACTGCCACTTCGTCCATCACGTTCCTGCCAACACGCCTGCCACGTCCAGCAGCTTGTTTCTCTGCGGAATTTTCCAGCGCCACTAGGGTCAAAGGGTCTCGAGGCTCATACTGCCTGTCATACCGTTGAAGCGTCACCTGCTTGTCATCCCTGATGCACAGCAGTAGAAATCCAGGGGAAAAGGTTGAAATCAAACACCAATCAGCCATTGCCTACAGGTTTCAGGTTTCTTCCATGCAGCTAAGTCAGCAACACAATTAACTCAATTCCTACCAAGTAAATTTGGGGTTGTCAGGGATGGATTTACTCATATATGCCAATGAGACATTGTCTCCTTGACCAGTCATTTTTATGAGACATTTTCATTTTCTATGAGACAATCAAGTTCACCCGCATCACTCTGTCACATGTCTGTGCCGAGAGCCTGTTCCTCAGTGCAGTGACGTTCAGGTTCTGAACGGAAAAGGACTTCTCGATCGCAGAACTGAGAAAACTGATAACGCGCCAATATTTTTTGCAACTCTTTCGAGTAAGCCTCATCACTAAAATTAGATAAGTGTAACAGACTCTATGACTGACACAGACAGCACATCTCTGCTTCGCGTTGTCAAGTGCGCTTGTGATGTCATGTTCGTGCGACATATGACGCATTTTGCGAAATTTCTATGCGACATTTTATCAAAATATGAGACATAGTCGCACGGCGCGCGAGAAAATCAATCCCTGGGTTGTGCACCAGTGGCATCAATGAAAAATTTTTAAAAATTACTGACGTCTGCGTGGATTTAAATTTGGCTTAGTGGGAGTGTTGCACTTTGATTATACTCGTGTGTACTGCAGTGAGAGTCATCAAGGAACCATTAATCTCTCCTGATGTTCACACACAGGGCCTCAACCAAGAAAGAGTCAACCACATGGGACAGTTAGGCATGGTATGACATGTGTTAAGAAAAAAGTGATGATCATCATCCAGGGGACCCAGGTTCGAATCCCAGACGAGGCAAGCGGGATTTTTTTCTATCTAGGTCAGCTCCTCGCCAGAGCAGGCACGCTATGTGCCCAATGAGGAGGCTGGTGCCACACAGCCGAGACTTGTATGATTTATATTGAGAGAGTATTTATAAAACCATAGCCAAAACCATAAAGTGACTGATTTCCAGCATTAGTTTTTGGTGGGTTTTTTCTTCTTCTTTTTTTTTCTTTCTTTCCTTTTTTTTTGTTTTGTAACCTACCAAGACCATACCTACCGAAGCTGTGTGAGCTGAAGATCAGCACGCCAGAATGACTCAACTTTAGCGCTTGTGAGCTTGCTGTTCACTACTACCTTTCACACTTTGCCAATATTCTAACAGGTGATTCAAAGGTATCGAAATAGAGACCTGCATGCTGCAAGGGAGGAAACTGTGTTTGTATGGAAACAGCACTCTCTGGGGCACAGAGTCTTTCAGTGGAAAGTACCTCTGTGCACGGTGGGGAAATGGCGCTCACTGCGCTACCGTGACGGGCCTAAATTGTCTCGGTGCTCTCAAACACAAGGTCGCACACTATGTCATCCTTGACCAGCTTTGAACCCAGAGGGATCCTCAGTGGCGCAAGTGATGGCAGGCTGTCTTCAGAGTGAAAGTAGGCGTGTTTCTGAATCAGAGACATACATAACATGTCTCTGTCTGAATGGACAGATCTATTATTACATTCAGTCCTAGAGCATGGGTGTGTATGCTTTTGTAATCGTCTCTTATTCCACCACAAGGCAGGTATGTGATCGTCTGCACCGTGCAATAATACTTGCCTGTAGAGTGCAACACCCTTGCCTGTCAGAGTGCAACCCCCTTGCCGTTTACTCACATCCTGTTGGATCAGTGTACCACGTAAACAGTGCCATCAAAGCGCAACAATAATTGTCCGCTGGCAAAGATTTTGCCCAAACGAAAAGTGGTCGGATATTCAAGACTTCGTTTCAAATCGAATCATATGACACACAAGTCTCTGCTTTTCTAAAAAAAATTCGCCATTTTTGAAAATGGCGCTGGGTGTAAGCAGTCACATTTTCACGCCCCGCCGAAAAGGGACTGCACTCTGGAGTCTATGGAAACAGATTGCATTGCATTGACTGTATTGCAGATCTACACATCCCAACACAAAGAGAAAAAAAAAAACCACAAAAACCCAAAACAAAGTGAAGAGGGGCTGGGGTATGGGAGAGTAAAAGGAACTGAGAGGAGAGAAAAATATCACCTGCGTTAATTGTATTGGAAACACACATCTCATACAAAAACCAATACACACATCTTCCGGAGGTCGTGCTGCAGCATTTGGCTGGTCTCTGTCATTTCTCGCAGTCTTTCCAGTTCTGTGTCATTGACCTGGTAACGTTCTTGCAGAGGGACGTTCGATCCACTCAGCAAATACATGGGGTCCAGTCGATGCTGCACCATCTACGAACAAATCAATTGTAATACTCCAAAATACATGTATTTGTAAATCTGAAGGAAAAAAAAAATTCAAAAGTGTTACAGTTAGTGTGTCTCTTCCACTTTTTATCGTAATTAGGTACGCTGCATCATAATTTACATAAAAATGAATTTTAAGATTCCTAACAAGTGTGCATGTCTTAGAAAAATAAAATAAAATAAAATAAAATAAAATAAAATAAAATAAAATAAGACATATCTGCTACAGAAGTATAGAGTAAGTCACCTCAAGCTGGCCTCAATGAAGCCTAGTACTCATGGAATAGGATCATTTAAACATTGCAATACCTCCGACGCCCGCTTCATGGCGCGACACTGCTCCACCGATGACCACTCCTCGTGCAGTCGCTGAGGTTGGCTAGTGCTGGCCCGTACCGTAGACACGCGTGGGGTCCGTAGTCTACTGCTGGATCGGGCTAACTTCGTGCCCTGAAATGATAGTGTTCAAAGAAAGAGCCCTTAATGATTAATCTGATGGTATGAAGAGACTGTTTTGTTTCCCCTGCAATTCTTGAAGTTACTGCACTGAACAGGGCTTCACGTCAGTGGGAACTATGGTGGGCGAATGTCCTGGCTGACCACAAAAACACAGGACATTTCGTCCGAATATTGTCTCCTGTTACAACTGTCCACAGCAGTGATAAGACATGTGTTAGCCTTGGTAAAAAAGTGATCTGACATTTCGAGAATGAATCGGTCTATGACCGAAGTCAATGCAGATAATGATACGAAGCCTTTGATGTAAATGATGGACGACACTAGCTGTCACACACAAAACTGTATGTTTTCTTCTACAGTGTGTACTCTTACACAAGGTTTTCCTACAAACTGGTACTGTACGTGTCCTCTCTCTCTCTGTCTCGCTCTGTCTTAGGAAAATTTGGGTTCAGTTCATCAGTGTGAAAGAAAGATGCTGTTGTCGCCCAAGAAACGACTCTTCCTAACACATTACCACAATATAAACATGACATCTCATCTCATATATTCTGAACATGTAGTTTCTGCTCAGAGCAATCACTGTCAAAACTTTTAAACTGAATTAACTCCCAGTCGCCCCGGCTTACTCCTGTGATGCAGGAGCAAGAGTGGAAACAAAGACAGAAAAAGTTGCTGACCTTAAGTCCTGGGCGTGGTGTGGACAATCCGTCACTCTCACTGTTGGTAACTGAGGGAGCCGGCACCAGTTCCAGAAATGGCTTCTTGGTTGGCTTGGCCGGCTTCTCTGGCTTCAAGTGTAAGTGGTTGCTCCTTATCTTGGAAGCACTGCAAAACAAAATATGACAGCACTTACGAGCATGTCAGTCAAAGGAATCATGGTCTCATTATATACTGACTACTGTAATTACCAGACTGATGCTAATGGTACTAATACGTTTTTCAATGGAATCTTGCCTCCAACATCCCCCCTCCCCCCCCTCCCCAAAGTTCAGTTCTAAAACTTGACAATGACTGAACTGAATACAAGGGTGACTTTTCACACACACACACACACACACACACACACACACACACACACACACACACACACACACACACAGCGTGTTTGTATCCCTAGCTAGTTTTGAAAACTTGAGTTCACAAATTACAAAATCTGCTCCAGCAAATCTGAAAAGAAAGCGTCTCATTCACAGAAGTACTGCAAACTGCATCAGTTAAAAGCAACGTGCGTGAAAACATTAATCCATCGTCCATGTGATACGAAACTGTGAATCAACAACTCAAACCCGCACGTAACAGCATTGCTCTGAGTGCACGGTTTAAAATGTGCTCTGGGAATGGACACACGGAAACAAAAACAACAATCACCTTGATAGTCTGTGCATATCCCGTTTTAGTTCACAAACACTTCACACAAAATGAACTGTTATGTGTAGTTAATCCTTTTCAGTGTCCAAATCTGTCTGCACGAGCCACACAGATGTACAAATGTACTTGTCAGCTGACAGGGTGCAGTCATACACACAGCAAAACGTGTACAAAATTGATCTAGTCAGTACTGGTACCTTACACTCCATCACAGCTTCACAGTTGCCTTTTTCACCTGATGACCAACACAATAATGATCAATCTCTGTTTCTCAGACCTTCCACCTAACATGGATAAAGTAAAAAAAAAATAAAAAAAAACACTGACCGGTTGGGACTGGGGGTACATGGACTGGGAGCTGGCTATAGAATTACATGTATAATGAGTATTGTATAGGCGCTTTACCCAATTTCATGGATCGGCTCAAAGCGCCACGAACTGAACCCGACACACACGCTCACGTGAATCACATGCATTCTCTCACACACTGGACATAAACACGTTACAATCACGTGGTGCGAAGGGTCAGCTCAGCTATTTAAATTTCGGAATTTAGAATTGCATTTATTTTTCAAATTTGGTGGGCTGAACATTTCCAAAGCAGAGGGGGAGGAAGCCGGAGTACCCGGAGAGAACACCCCGATGATCAGCCCAAATGAACGGTGCCACATACGAGAGAAAAAATTCTTTGCCCTGAGTGGGAATCGAACCCCTGACCTCTCACATTGGTGACAAGTCTCTTAACCACTAGACCACTGACCGCCCCATGACAGTGTAAGATTACAAATGTACTCAATTCAAATTTCAGTTCTCCTGTATCATTATCAGGAACACATCATTTTTTTGTCCTAAAATATGATTATAAAAAACCAAACTGGAAAAGTGCACGACAGAAAAACAAAAAAGTGCACGAAAGTGCAAGTTTCTAGATTTTTTTTTTTTTAAAACCCAGATTCCTCCCCCCACCCCGGCCTTTTGAAATGTAAAGGCTCTCTTCTGGAAATCACAGCACGGGATAGTATTATCTATGCATGTCTAGCTCCTTAGAAACGTTGCTAAACGTTGCTAACACCACTGCAGACTATCCCTGTAAACAAACTGGTAATTCAAATACATGAAGACTGGACAACTTAATACCATAAGCTGTGTGCGCCCATTTAAAAACAGACACAAAGCCGGCACTGACAAAACAAATGTACTGCACCTGCTATTAAATTTCTTTATGAGCTGCACGTACAGTGAATGGAACTACAGGGGTCCAGGCACGGAGGGGCTCAGAGATAATCATCCAGATTTTGCTGTCACACTACACACGGGCACACACACACACACACACACACAGAGATAAGATAAAGAGTATGAGGCACATAACTTGAGCAGACAAATACCTGATAATCTAAGTTTTTACAATGCAGCTCTCTGTTCCTAGGGGCAGTTGCCCGCTTACGCGCGCGCTCGCACACACCAAAGAGTGAAAGAGCGCGGGGAACGCACGCTGACAAATACCTGGTACACAATTTACATCAGTGCTGCACCTTTCTGTTCTACAAGCAGTTTTGCGCGCGCGCACACACACACACACACACCCGAGAAACAGTGAGCGGCATATAAGCTGACAAACATCTGCAGTGATCAGTTAGCGCACTGTACCTTTCCTTACCTGTCCTTAGGGCAGTTGTAGGCACTATAATTATGTATCAGTATACGCCACTATTGAAGGAAACAGCGTCTTGTGTGTCCCCCACACAGGAACTATACAACACCCGTAGAACACCCGCTTACTTCACCAACACACACCTATATTTCCACTGGCATTGGCCGCCACCACCACGGCCATAGGCACTGACAGCCTGACAGTTAACACTGTCCACCGCCGCAAGGTATAACCTGCAGGTTTGCAACCGACACACAAGCGGTCACTTCTGTTGAGTCACAAGGTCAACAAGTTCCTTATACCAACATTCAGCCCTTACCCACGCCTTGTCTATGCCGCTGCGCTAACTGCCCTATCGTTTCCACACTATACCAATGAAGGCACCCACCGCCTGAAAAGACTAGGAGATCGGACACACACAATAGCCGCTTTACCTTGGCGGGGTTTCACCGTATGGCCAGGAAAACCAAACAGCGAGGCAATATCTATACCCTGCCCCGGTCTATACCCTGGCGCGGATTAGCGACATAATCCAGGCTAACACAAAAAGGATTTGTTCTGAGTGAGTAACTTATCAAAACTGCGGCCAGGATCAATTGAAATGAACAGCAGTGTATACTTTAGTACTGTACAAAACAGCATGTCGTTGGCATGGATCTTCCTTTGAACCTAGGAATGCCACTGTCATCTGGTACAAACTAGAGACATGAATGACGCAAGTGCCAAGGATCTGATAACCACTTGGGCCCTTTTAGCATGATGGTGGTATTGTTAAGAGAGATTGCCTTTCTGATTTCATACTGTCACTTGGGGAGTCCACTGGCTCAGCTGGTTGAGTACTGGACTTGAGACTTAGAGGTGGTGGATTCAAATCCTATCAAAGCCAAAACTGTTAAACTTAAAGCTTTTTTCTTTAAAATCAATTTGTTGCAGTGGGCAAAATATGTTAAAACTTCAAAAGACCGACCCTCCCTCATATGATCACTCAGGCATTTCCTTCTCTTTTTTTTTCTTTTCTTTTTTTAAAGTATTGTTTGAGGTTGCTTTGAGGCAAACCTGCCCTTTATTATCATTCAGAGCACATTTTGGGGGTACAAGTAAGTATACTTACTTGCACGTATATACACAAGGACAGGTTTTACTATGCATTCCTAATACAAAGCAGAACTAGTAGAGTATATAATACACATTAATGAAATTATTGGATCTATGCTAAGCTAACGATGACTGTCTAACAGCAACAGAACTAAATGTAATATCAGACAATTAACAGACAAATATATATATATATATAAAGATGGCTTTCTGGATACTTCATATCATCTGTCGGTAGATGCACACAATGAACAACTCTAACTCACAAATACACGTCATGTATGTATCAGGTAAAATGGTCCATGACTGGAAGAGAGGTCAAATGTGTAGCATTTAGTGTCGAAGGTGCAAAGCCACAAGCTTGTGTCTGCTCTGCAATCTGGAATTTAAAAAAAAAAAAAAAAAAAAACTACAAAGAAACACTCACAAAAAAAAACCCCTGAAATCTGGTGGAAGATTTTAAGCCCCAATGTATGAATGTCCATTTGAACCATCTCTGCATATATTGGCACTATTAGGTAGCAAGACTAGTGGATTTTTTTTTTTTTTTTTTGTATTGGTTGGGTTTTGAACAATCCTTTTCCAACTCGTAAGGGCAACCTCAAACACAGGGCAAAGAGGACAAAAACCTGTGCTAATTTTGGCTTTGAGCTGGGTGAAAGAACTATTGGAAATTTATGAACAAATAAAGCTGTCTTGTGGAAATATAAGTAATATAAACTTGTACAAATAATGATGATAGTCTACCTTAAATGAGTCATTCAAACACACACACACATACACTGCACAATACCGGTATACACACACACACACACACACACACACACACACACACACACACACATATATATATATATATATATATATATATATATATAGAATAGGAACGAAGGCGTTACTAAAGCCGAAAACATGCGCTCAATCAGGTCAATTTGAAAGTAGGGGAAGTAAGTAAAGCTGAGAGCGCTCCCTAGATCTAGGAGGTGTGTACTTTGTATGCCATTGGACAAGTCCGCCTTGCCCTATATTGGCTACAAGCCACAATGGGAGGAGGGGGGGGGGGGACCTACCATCCTACCGCTGAAACGTCTAACAGATCTAAGGGTATCTCACCATTCATAGTGCCCCCATTCCCCTCCCACCGGGAGGAAAATGGTCGGTACGACCAAGGCCATATGAATTGGTGATTTTGCAATTGGAGACGCACCAGATTATTCTGGGGCAGCCTTTTAGTGCTGGTTGGACGTTGCAGCCCTCGTGGGTATCGCCGCATGCTCACCTGATGAGGGTCCCATTGACCCGAAACCATGGTCGTGAGCGGCTAAAATCACCAATTCATATGGCCTTGGTCGTACCGACCATTTTCCTCCCGGTGGGAGGGGAATGGGGGCACTATGAATGGTGAGATACCCTTAGATCTGTTAGACGTTTCAGCGGTAGGATGGTAGGTCCCCCCCCCCCTCCTCCCATTGTGGCTTGTAGCCAATATAGGGCAAGGCGGACTTGTCCAATGGCATACAAAGTACACACCTCCTAGATCTAGGGAGCGCTCTCAGCTCTACTTACTTCCCCTACTTTCAAATTGACCTGATTGAGCGCATGTTTTCGGCTTTAGTAACGCCTTCGTTCCTATTCTATATTAAATGTAATTACATGACATTACACCTAGGCAGTTGCTCCTTCTAAATTATTTAGTCTTTTTCCGCTGAAACCTCTTGCAGAACTTTAGGGTAGCGACGTCTGCTAGTACTGGAGACGCACCAGATTATTCTGGGGCAGCCTTTTAGTGCTGGTTGGACGTTGCAGCCCTCGTGGGTATCGCCGCATGCTCACCTGATGAGGGTCCCATTGACCCGAAACCATGGTCGTGAGCGGCTAAAATCACCAATTCATATGGCCTTGGTCGTACCGACCATTTTCCTCCCGGTGGGAGGGGAATGGGGGCACTATGAATGGTGAGATACCCTTAGATCTGTTAGACGTTTCAGCGGTAGGATGGTAGGTCCCCCCCCCCCTCCTCCCATTGTGGCTTGTAGCCAATATAGGGCAAGGCGGACTTGTCCAATGGCATACAAAGTACACACCTCCTAGATCTAGGGAGCGCTCTCAGCTTTACTTACTTCCCCTACTTTCAAATTGACCTGATTGAGCGCATGTTTTCGGCTTTAGTAACGCCTTCGTTCCTATTCTATATTAAATGTAATTACATGACATTACACCTAGGCAGTTGCTCCTTCTAAATTATTTAGTCTTTTTCCGCTGAAACCTCTTGCAGAACTTTAGGGTAGCGACGTCTGCTAGTACTGGAGACGCACCAGATTATTCTGGGGCAGCCTTTTAGTGCTGGTTGGACGTTGCAGCCCTCGTGGGTATCGCCGCATGCTCACCTGATGAGGGTCCCATTGACCCGTAACCATGGTCGTGAGCGGCTAAAATCACCAATTCATATGGCCTTGGTCGTACCGACCATTTTCCTCCCGGTGGGAGGGGAATGGGGGCACTATGAATGGTGAGATACCCTTAGATCTGTTAGACGTTTCAGCGGTAGGATGGTAGGTCCCCCCCCCCTCCTCCCATTGTGGCTTGTAGCCAATATAGGGCAAGGCGGACTTGTCCAATGGCATACAAAGTACACACCTCCTAGATCTAGGGAGCGCTCTCAGCTTTACTTACTTCCCCTATATATATATATATATATATATTATGCATGGAAGGCCCCAAACCTCTTGTGGCTGTCTAATACTCCCGCACAACAGCCCTCCACTGTCACTCTGAGTCTGACACAGGTTGAGGAACTGAGGAAGCCACTGTGGAGAGTCTATTAAGGGTGTCCCCCTATTCAGAAGGTTCATTTTACCTTCCTCCCAACACACAATACTCAATCAAAAGCACACAGTCAAGGGGCTCCAGGCTTGCTCTAGGTTACAAGGGTAGGCACCTGCAGATCTACAAGCTGATAAAACAGTCAACAACCTACCTCTGCGTGTAATGGTTATAATACATGGAAGCGACAGGGCTTGCACGCTGACTGAAATAACAATAGTTCTATGAGCTGAAGACGTTCCTTTCATTATTATTTTTATTTTAGTTACTGTTATTATTATTACTTTCACTAGAAAACTAAGTAAATTATGGCTAAGTGAGTGTTGTGGACGATGTCATTCCACTTTATCACCAGTATGAAGTGTTTAAGAAAAAAAAAGTTGTGTGTGGGTGTGTGTGTGTGGGGGGGGGGGGGGGGGGGGGGGGGGCAAGAAAGAAAACAAAAAAACTTGGAGTTTGACTTGCATCAATGACCAAATCACATATATATACACCAACAAAATAAACATTAAAAAATACACGTGTTAATTGTCCCTTCAAGGCCTTTTCAAATCCAATCAAACCCCCCATCTTTACCATATTATATCCGTACAGTACGAAGCACATCTGAGCAAAGTTCATGAGGAGGAATTTTCAAGTCCTTACCTCCAAGATCTGTTTCGAATGATGTCCAAGTCAGAGTATGTTGAAGCAGATCCCTTGAAATAAAGAAACAAAGCATGGATAACATGTATCCTGTTGACACCTGCTATCCACTTTCACACACGGAACATCCTCCCCCCCCCCCCCCCACATTTGCTTTAATTAAAAGACAACTTCAAGAGAGAAGACTGCTGGATACCCACATGATGAATGAGACCATCCTAATAATAATAATAATAATAAGGCAAAAAATATATATATATATTGTTGTTTCTGATAACATGGCAAAAAAATAGGGTAGGTAGGGTTTTTTTGTTTTGTTTTTAACCTCCCCCCCCCCCCCCCCACACACACATATATATCCAAGAACAAAGAAACAGGGTATTAATAAGAAATGATGCTCTGTGAAACTGTATTTAATATTATAACACACTATCTTACCACATTTCGTTCTAATCTTGGGTCCGCGATGGTGCACGACTTCCCTGACAGGCACATGAAAACCGAAACTGGTCGTGCTTGTATTTTTTTTTTTTTTTCTTCCAGCAGCCAAAATTTTTTTTTTAGGGGGGGGGGGGGAATAGGGTCGGTCGGGTTACCAAAAACAGCAATTTTTTTTTATTTTTTATTTTTGGGGGGGGGCCTAATAGAATATTTATATAGCGCCTAACCTTATCAAGTTCTAGGCGCTTTACATAAAATTATATATATTTATTCAGATAAAAAAAACACCAAAGACAGATAAAACAAACACACACAGGTAAAACTGATAAAACATAAAGACTAATAAAAACTCATACACACACACACACACACACACACACACACACGTTCCCTGCGCACACACGGACTCACACAACATGGCACGGCTATGAGAGGGTGATGAGAGGGTGACGAGATGGGTTTTCAGTCCGAACTTGAAGGTATCCTACTGGTACATGTACTTTAAGGCACAGCTACTGAGCTAGAGTACCTCTCCTTAAAAAACAAAATTCTACATGTACTCACTCTTGATTTTGCACTGTTACAAGCAGAACCAGCAAAAGATATGTGGGTATTTGTGGACTTGGCAGAGCCGACGACCCGGTGGTTTCCTGAGTGTTTGCGATTGCTGGATTTGACGCTCATGATCTTTTGGTAGATCTGCCCTGACATCTCCTTCTCTGCAAAATAAAACCACCATGGTAGAAACGCGTATGCAAGTACGCATACAAATTTTTTTCCGTGACACGAAATGAACACTGCAAAGCAGCCTTATCTACAAAAAAAGCCAAGACTGCTGCGGAACACGGGGAAGGTGAAGCAGAATCTAAGTGAGCTGAACAAAGTCAGAGATGCCAGCATCAGCACAATATCCAGCATTACCTGTCAAACGTGCGGGAGAGACTTCCGTGCCTGGATTGGACTCATCAGTATTCAAAAGCAGCGTTCCTAAGGTAAAAAGCTGTTGTCCTTATCGACAACGTTAAACGAAGAACACAGCGTCTGTAAATGTTGTTTTTCTCACCCCTTCGTATGTGTTTATTACCTTTGCGGCAAAATCTACTCGAGGAGACACCAGGGCACTTGCCTTTTTAGCTAGGGCACTTCTGGATCCCCTTGCCCATATAGTTCTCATGACAGACACAACAGCCTTTTCATACCGCCCCTGTCGCTGCCACCATACCCTTTCACTTGTCGATACTGTATGCTGAACAATCCACAGGCAATTTCACCTGACCTCATGTTGTAATATGCCATGTCAGGTTTTATCCTAGTGACAAACTGCAATAAGCGAAGGTTCAGCAAAGCGTACTCCCCATACAGGGTATACTGGTACACTGGTATAAATTGTGTACTCATACAGGTCAGCTTCAACATAGTGCATCTCATGACTACCGGTATCATTTTGAGCAGCCACTAAACCTGCCTACAGCATCTTTTGATGAATTATATTAGAACAGAAACATACATGTATATACTATTATATGTCTCTTATTGCAAAAAAACACACAACAAAAACAAAAAATCAAAGGAGGCGGGCACCACGCTCACAAAAAGCTGGCCCAGTGTGAAGTGAAGTGTCTAACAGTAATGACAAACTCTGCTAACACCATAGGGTTATTAGACCAGCTTTTTTTTTTTTTTTTTTTGCTTTTTTTTCTTATTAGTGTTAACACTTATCCTGCTACAGCGTTAACTATCAAGTTAAGTTCTATTTTTGCAGTCCTGACTTTTACCAGTAAGATCATGGACCACAAACATCCGTATCTTTTCTTTTTTTTAATTCAGAAAAAAATTAAACAAGCATGGTATTGTCAGACAAAATGGTCAGCAAAGGCAACATAATCAAAACTTAAATTTAATCAAGGAAATCAGTGCAGTTTGCTCTAAAATTGAGTAAGAAGAGTTTTGCATAAAACATCATACCAGGATGTTGCTGCTATGCCACACATTATGTTCAGGTTGATCTGCAGCCAACCCTTGACCCTGCCAGTATCAGTCAGGTTCTAATCTCTGTTTCAGCCCAAACTTGTGTACTTTACTTATCTCCACTCTTAAAGGCCTTACCTCCTCCACTCACAAACTCAATACCCTCCACTTCCAATCACGTAGGAGGCTCAGTACACACAATTTCCCCGCTTTCTACTCTGAGGCCCGGTTTCAACATGCCATGATTAGTCCACCGCCCTATGAAAACGCTATTTGTTGATCAGCGTTAGCCCTCCCTTGGCACCCAGCCATTCAATTGCCCTTTACAGCCCCGGTTCATGAGGCTTTTTTCTTTTCCTTTTCCTGAATATCCTGCCCACATTTCCTCTCATTGCCTTTCCCCCCTTATTGTGTCTTAGCATGAAAATCAATAGTCCCTAACTGATGATCAATTGGCAGCCATTGTTAGGGCAGGCCTTAAGGGCCGCTGTGTGAATGGCTCTGGTAATTGTTGACTGGCTAAGCATGAAGGCCAAGCGGGCAACCAGACCTGCCAAACTTACAGGAAAATAAAAGCACCATTGTTTATGCTGGAAAACTGAGCAGCGGTACAGGCAGGTGGAAAAAAAAAAGAAGAAAAAAACACATAAACCCCAAAACACTGCACACACTATCAATTTTTAACCCTCATCAATTATAACTTCCAAACGTATCTATTTATTTATAGTCTCTATTATCCCACTGCTGGAACATTTGAGGTTGCTTCCCCCAATGGAATCTTTAACATGCACACTTGATACTGTGTGTGCACATACACAACGGAAAGAGTGGCACCATAAACAAGTCTGGCTGCACGTAATTTTTTTTTTTTTATACATGGAAAGGAAAAATTCTATCTTCCAGGGATTTAAACCAGGCAACCTTAAGCACTAGACCAAATTCCCAAGTTCTGATTGTGGTCAGATTGTATTCATTCTTGTGTCTCAGATGATCTATATATATATATATATCTATATATATATATGTCAGTGTATCTAGCATCAGTGTTCTTATCAATTTAACTTTTTCAAGCTCCACATTTGAGTTTGTTTGTTCAGGCTGTCAAGTGCATGCAGCTCCCATCTGTACTTGCAACAGAACAGTACATTCAATGAAATGGTCAGATCCAACCAGTTCATAAAGAATAATCTTGTCTGAAAGGAAAACATTGACAGCTGAATTATGACTAATGTTGGACATTGCAATGCAAGGGTTTGACCAAAGTAGTATCTCAGGAAGGAATAAATGTTACCAACCAACTGTCACTTTACTAAGTTTACTGTTCCTATTAATCCTAATACAGCAGATTTCTGCAAAAATTGCCAGTTCCTATTCAACACTGAAAATCACACGGCTGGATGGTTAATGCATTAGACTTTCAAAGCTCAGGTCGTGACTTCAAATCCCACTGAGGCTAAATATTTGTGGTGGTCTTTTTCCTCACTGACCTGTCTTTGATATCACCCGTACATGGTGCAAAAGGGCATTAAACCCCCATATCCCCACCCGCCCTGAATCTTTCACTGGACAAGGTCAGCCAAGAGATATGCCTTAAATTTTGATAACAAATTATAATTGCATCACATGTGACTATACTGATTTTGGTGTGTGAGGTGTTAGTGGTTGCTTTGAGAATGCCGATGTTCCACTAAAACATCGAAGTTAGAAGAATTTTTCTGGAGTTGGCAAGTTCAGACTATTGTACTTAAACTGACATCGGACTATTGTACTTAACAATTCCCTAATGCCTAATACTATCTCTCCAACCTGTCACATGAACTAAAAGCACTGTATTCACTGCCTTGGGCACACCGAGCCAAACAGCTCGTAGGTCTCGGACTTTCGCTGGTCAGCAAGGAGTCAACATGCGATGTGTCTCCGTCAACAGTATCTTCTTCAAAATGTCCACTCACCAACATCAGTGTACGTGTGTGAACGCTCGACCGACATGTTGAATCTGTAGACGTGTTATCCTACAGTAAAAGACGTAAGTAAGTCTGGATTTTCACTTAGTGGACGCTACAGCAGTGCACAAAGCTGTAACACGCTCCAGCGTCGGGCGGACACTCGTTTCCATTTTCCGCCATTTCGCTTTGGCCGTGACGTAGTGTCGCCAAGAGAGTAGTCCCGATGAGCCACTTTCACTTTCATGCTAACTTGACGTTTGGGACTACCAGCAGCACACTCGTTCTTTCTCAACTCTTGCGAAAATAACAAAGTGTTTTTAGTCTAATTATAAAACCATCGAACACGCGAACTACAAAAGAAATCAGTCTGACACCACACCACTAGTATAATCAAATCTTCCTCAGGTCTAATCAACAAAAGCTGCCTCAAAGAACGAAGGAAGGGAGGTAATCAGTAATTTAGTAACTGTTCACGGTGACGCAGTTGTGTGGTACGTATACAAATTATATATTGCCCTGTTGTTGGTGTTTGTACTTTGTTGTTGTTGGGGTTTTCGCGCGGGGATGGGGGGTGTTGGGTGTTTTGGAATGAAATTTAGAATTTTCTGTATTTGCTGGTATCTCCTTTTTTATTGTTTTCTTGGTTACTGTTTGCCTCCTACTCCCCCCCCCCCCCCCCCCTTTTGGGTTTTGTTGCTATATTATCAGTCACACACTCAGTGCATCACTCTCTCTCTCACACACACACACACACACACACACACACACACACACACACACAATTTACAACAGACAGAAAATTAACATCATAAAACCCTTTGTATTTCATATCCAAACTGACAACTCAAATTTTGTGATATGCGTTTCTTTAAACAAAAAACTTTTTACTTTGTAAATTACATACGATCAATGATACAGCGCAACAGATAATATGCAATGACAGTGCTGCACAATACCGGCAACAAGTTGTGTAATAGGCACATGAGAAGTCTAATCATGCATGCAGATCACCTGAAGGTATAACAGCAGAGCAATGACGGCCAACGCAAACATGAAGGTGGAAAAACAAACAGAGAATATGAAGGCTTGGAAGCGAGGGGGTGGGTGGGTGTTCGGGACTTTAGCGTCCTTTTCCACCACATAAGGGCGATATCGAAGACGGGGCCAGCGAGAAAAAGGCCAGCACAAATATTTGGCCCCAACCGGGATTCAAACTCATGACCCGAGCGTTGAAAGTCCAACGCTCTACCATTCGGCCACCCCACCTCCCCAGGCTTGGAAGTGACCTCAAACTATTTTATCACTCTGAAAGGTAAAAACACACTCATACATGTACACACACACACACACACACACACACACACACACACACACACACAATCAACAAGCAGATGGCATCAAGTGCGGTCACAGTCATACACAACCACGATGGCTGCATCACCCTGCTGCACACTCTCGTTTTCCTTCAGCCTTCAGGTTCGCGTCACCCACCACTGCTCTGCTATCTGGACACAAACCTTCATGCTTTAGGCTATTTCTCCCATTTCTCAAACAGAGATTGTTTGGCCAGTTGAGAACAGCAAAAGAACTTGACCAGATGTGCATGCTAGTACAATGCACTGGAGGAAAATACACAATAACATGTTTTTTTTTGTTTTGTTTTTTTCTGGACAAGCTACAAGTGATTGCAAAAATCAAAAACATTCACCAGGTGACAAAAACTGTGTGAACTGTGTTGGATAGTGTCTAAACAAAGGTAAATGCACCTGTTACAGGTATGTGCATGTCAGCTACATGTATTTTCACAGTGAACTCCCCCACCTATAGAGTTTTATCTCACATTTGTGAACTATTACTAGACTATCAAAACTGAAGGAATTCTGCACAAGCAAACATGCCTACATACACATCCCACATGATATTCGAGATGGACATGAACAATTCATAGAATTCTGTTTCTCGAATCTTCTATCTTGGGGAACCAAGACTGTGTCATGCTTTTCATCACTTGCAGAAACTGACTGTACAAGAGGCCATGGTTTTCCGGCTCTCCATCAAAAGAAATAATTTACATCATTGAAACGTCCGGGTGAAGCAACAGAAACATGCACACACAGGCTCAGCTATCACGTTACCATGTGCACACACTCCAAGCTGTAAATAAACCATCATGTACTGATAAACTACAAACCAAATGTCAAAGAAAGAACAAGAGCTGAAGGGGAAAGGTAAACGGCACTTTCTTACGTGATTTTATTTATCTGGCTGATGACCAGGTATCTAAATCTACACATGCTTTAAAGGGTACCAGGATATTACAGACCCTTAAGTACAAAACACAAACACGCAGGCACAATCACGCAGGCACAAACACCACTGGCACACTCTCAAGAGTATGAGCTGAGATGAACAATAAATTTTAAGTCAGTTGAAAATATTGTGATCAATGTGACCTATATCAAAGACAATCTTCTTCAACCCACACCAAACAGGTGGCAAGGTATGCATTGGAAAACCTCTCACTTCATGATCAACACACAACATATATAAAAATCTCATAGAACTCAATGGCTCTCTCACTCTCGCACACACAGTCACTGTTATTTAACAATAAGGTCATCCCCCCCCCCCCCCACACACACACATATCTCACACACACGCATGTGCACGCACACACAGACACGCTGATCATAGAGATGTTCCTGTGCACAAGAAGTGAAAACTAAAACAAAATAACCCAACAAGAAACTGCTGTAGTCAGTCACAGGACTTTTGATGCTTAAATGCTCGGAGCAAATTATGTCTATGAACATCAGCAATTTAACTTTGGCTAACATGGTAACATTACCTCCAAGTTCCATGAGTGAGTACATGTATAACACAAACAGAAGAAGTCATCCATATTTCAGTAGATGGATCAGTTCAACAGAGTTTGTGCTGTGCCAGAGTCCTCTCTCTGTCCACCTTCACAGAGTAAAAGTTTTCCATAAAAATTGTCGAAGGTCATCTGGAAACTGGGCCTAAGCACCCATCAAATCTGTGCCACTTACACCCTTTTTTTTCCTCCAGAATATGACAGACACCCTCTGTAGGCATACAGAACATCTGAACATGTGTCCCTGACCTAGAGACACAATGGTGTCTGTGAACGCAAGAAGATTGACATGTGAGTCATTCCACGACAAGAGGTGGGCTGAGGTAACTATGAAGGGCCTGACTGACCTGTTTCCATCCGCTGAATTCCAGCACGCACTCCCTCACAGGCCGCCAGACTTCAGAAGCCCTGTCAGCTGTACAAATCAACAACATCGCAGAAAGTTTGGCATGACTAAATTTTTTAGAACAGCTCAGGATAAGCACAGGGCAGTGTGTCATCCTGAGCCATTCTCAAACTTGAGTTATGCCAAAATTCCTTGACGACATCTAAACTTGTGAGGGTAGACTTAACTGCTGTACATACACACACAAAACGCATTGGTCTCTAAAACCAGAGTGATCAAGAGCTGTCCATTAAAACTGTGACTGCCACGATGAGTCAGAAATCAGGAGTTCAAATTACTTCAATGTGACTCGGTCTATCAGTCAAGCTCCTCTGCGTTGATACTGAGACTGGACCGCGACGCATTCGGTGTGATGCTCGATCTGCTTGACACCGACTTTGGAGTCTGCAGTCCTGCCTCATTTCCAGTAAAATACACAGGGAGGTCCTCCTCCTCATCATTCTCTGGTGGCGGAGAGGTGATCACTCCGAGGTCAAACAGGTCGGGAAGAGTTTCGGGCGGCTGGTACTGTAGCACTTCATTTCCTGGAAAATGCAACAACACAGATGTATCGATTGTTTTTGGCCTGCCGTGTTTCACTTTAAGAGAGAGAGAGAGAGAAAACAAAAAAACCCTCTAAAACTTAAAAACACACTAGCAACAAAACATAAACACTACAAAAAATATCACTCAAAAGTATCCAGAATGGCCAAGGCCCATTGGTTAAAGTTTACAGTACATGCAACGTAGATCATTCATCACCGTTCACATTAACGTAACAGGCACAATACCAGAAAGACAAACGCACAGCCACTGTCTCCTGCAAAGTAGTATTCACGAGAAGTCCCAATCATCCCACTCATCCCAATCCTCTAGTCCTGCAACAAACTCATCTGGGGGGCACCTAACTGAGCCAAGACTCACATCACCAATACTTTAAAATGTACTTCTTAATTCAGATTCCGAGTAACACTTTTACAAATGTCGCTTTTTGGGAACTCGTGTGAACATTCAAAGAACAAGGAAGGCAATAAGCCAGAAGCACCAACTGTGCAAAAGTAACCTGCATCAGCATGCAGTGAACACTGACAAATACACACGGACTTGAAGACTGTCGACACAACTGAAAATAGAACAGTCCACCTTTAAGTTTTCCCACACTAAAATACACCAAGACATGTTTTCTCTATTTCACACACTACACAAGCGCCAATAAAGACATGCCAGCCCCTATGTCACGCTTTACTGACAAACCCTAATTCTTGGGATTTACCAGGGCGCAATCATCGCAAACAGGACTCAGCATACATGGCAAAGCTCACAACTGCAGTGAACACTGGCCTACGGCAACCCATGACTAGCTCTCCCTTGCTGGATGTTGAAATCACACTGAGCAAGCTGAAGTTGCTGTGATCAGCAAATATCAGCATCATTTGTTCAGAGCAAGTCAACACTGCACAAGCTTCACAATAAATCTAGGGAAATCTGAGGGGAAATTAATCGATACACATGAATGTCTGAGGTCTCATAAGAAAACGGACTCTTCAAAACGTTTTACGTTACCTGCAATATTCCCTGATGCTGGTGTTTCATGCGGCTCAGCACTTTCACTTTCAGTGCCACCATCAGCAGCTAGATTCTCCAGGAACTACACAAAAACGGAAAACCATTGATAGAAATACAAAATCCTAGATTCATACGCCTGCTGTTCCTGTTATCCATTTAGATTCAGGTATTAAATGGGGAATGACAGACTGTACTGTGTACAACTGAGCATTAGCAAAGAAAACGTAAATGACAGAAATTAGCTAACTGCGTAATATGTACCTACAATGTTTCATGTTGTAACTTCATTCTGTGTGACATGCACTGACTGAAGTAAGAGGTATGTGTTTGCGCGAGTGCACAGGCAATATTCATGATCTAGTCAAATGAAGTCAAAAGCAAGTGTGCGCCTTTCAAAAAGGTAAAATGTAAAAAGGCACTGCTCTGTAAAACCACAGGGTTGCAATCAAAAATGATCTGGGTTCAGAAGCAACAGAAAGAAGAAACCCTTTTTGTTTAATGCTCACTGTACACAGCTTCATGTCTGGTCTAAATTCTTACCACTGTTACTTCTAGTCTACTTCAATGTTTAATGCTCACTGTACACAGCTTCATGTCTGGTCTAAATTCTTACCACTGTTACTTCTAGTCTACTTCAATGTTTAATGCTCACTGTACACAGCTTCATGTCTGGTCTAAATTCTTACCACTGTTACTTCTAGTCTACTTCAATGTTTAATGCTTACTGTACACAGCTTCATGTCTGGTCTAAATTCTTACCACTGTTACTTCTAGTCTACTTCAATGTTTAATGCTCACTGTACACAGCTTCATGTCTGGTCTAAATTCTTACCACTGTTACTTCTAGTCTACTTCAATGTTTAATGCTCACTGTACACAGCTTCATGTCTGGTCTAAATTCTTACCACTGTTACTTCTAGTCTACTTCAATGTTTAATGCTCACTGTACACAGCTTCATGTCTGGTCTAAATTCTTACCACTGTTACTTCTAGTCTACTTCAATGTTTAATGCTCACTGTACACAGCTTCATGTCTGGTCTAAATTCTTACCAGTTACTTCTAGTCTACTTCAATGTTTAATGCTCACTGTACACAGCTTCATGTCTGGTCTAAATTCTTACCACTGTTATTCTAGTCTACTTCAATGTTTAATGCTCACTGTACACAGCTTCATGTCTGGTCTAAATTCTTACCACTGTTACTTCTAGTCTACTTCAATGTTTAATGCTCACTGTACACAGCTTCATGTCTGGTCTAAATTCTTACCACTGTTACTTCTAGTCTACTTCAATGTTTAATGCTCACTGTACACAGCTTCATGTCTGGTCTAAATTCTTACCACTGTTACTTCTAGTCTACTTCAATGTTTAATGCTCACTGTACACAGCTTCATGTCTGGTCTAAATTCTTACCACTGTTACTTCTAGTCTACTTCAATGTTTAATGCTCACTGTACACAGCTTCATGTCTGGTCTAAATTCTTACCACTGTTACTTCTAGTCTACTTCAATGCAGCAGTAGTGGACCTGTACTGACTTACTGCAGTATTTCTTACTTTCCCATGCTTTCCACTGGCATCCAGAATAAACTGCTCAGAGTTTCTCACACCGCCTAAACAATCCTCGGCCCACCAACCCCTTTGCTGTCTGACCTGTCTAACCATGCAACTCTGCACAAAGCATGTACTGTTGCTGCTGACTTGATCCTCTTCAGGCTTACTTTAGCCTGCTTCCGCCTGGTCGCTGTTTGAAATGCAAGAAAGGACGCTTTGCGTGTGGCTTTGTAATTATTTTGTTCCATCAGCAATAAAGCTGCCGAATTAGAATGACCGAGTGGGTAAAAATGTGCGCACAAAGAGCATGTGTGTGGGGTTTTTTGGGTTTTTTTTTTGTGTTTTGTTTTGTTTGTTTGGTTTTTGTTGTTGTTTTCTTTGTTGTTGTTTTTTTTGTTTTTGTTTTTGTTTGGTTTTTTTGTTTTTTTTTTGGGGGGGGGGTTGTTTTGTTGTTTTTTTTTTTGGGGGGGGGATTAGTGCAAGTTGTTTTCTACATTCCTTCAGTGAATGTTTTCCTGAACATGTATTTGCATATATACAGGTGTATTTGTAGTATAGCTTATCGTATATAAGCAAAATTTTATGTCCTTTGTATTAAATACATAATTATATCTTCGTTTCAGTTTATTTACTAGCCTGATCTTATGGTATCTTTTAGTCCGTGACTGTGACCTACGATGCAAACATCCCATGTGAACAAATATTGATAGATTGATTGATTGATTGGTTGACTGAAATTCAATTATTCCTGTCAGTGTCACCATCTACATGACTACAGACTAAGCTTGTAATGCAAACACCATGACGCAGCGACCAAAGAGGTGGGTGTATCAACCAATTCACTGAATCCAAGTTTATGTGGATGCGACTCCACACTAGTCACTTGATATGCAAAAATGCCAGTCAATAACAAAATTATATACATAATCAATATTAAAACAAACATTTTACTTCTTTTTTCCCCAAGGAGCTGAACAAATCACTGTACAAAGGGGTGGGGGGGGGGGGGGGGAGGGAGGAATCTAATAAGAGACAGGAAACTGACAAATAAAAATAATGAAATGTGACAAGTACGAAAATGAAATGTCATGAACTTACGGTGGAGTCAAGGTTGACTGGCAGCGTGTATTCTGGATCAAAGAGCTGTAGAAAGAAAACCATGCGAGTGTTACTTACAAGGCAAGGTATGCATGGCTGCTCGCACACGCAGCAAGACACAAGGCTGACATACAGTGAGCGAGCTATTACGTTCAGACACTTACCCCCATGAGAAAGTTGGTGTCCAAGTTGTACTGGCCCGTGCTCAACACTTCCTTCAGACTGTCAATATCCGACTGTAGAAGATCTAGCTGATCGTTCACTTCCCTGAAAAATGACAGGCAGCGAAATTAGTGGCGAGATAAGTATACCCTGATGCTGTTCTCATAAAAACCGAGTGTAAGTAACAGCGATTTTGTAAGCTGATAAGGCCCATCTTTCAACAACTGTATGCTCTTTTGGATAGTGTCAGACATCATACCACGTAGATTACTGCACAGTCGCAGCATCTCGCAGGCTGGCACCAAGCCAAGGGAAGCCTCCACGCCAGGTGAAAATTCAAAAGTCCACTAGTCTCGTGGCTAACTGCTGAGTTAAAGAACTTCAGTCTGTTTGAGCATTTGCTCCCACAGTCTGCTGATGGCAGACCAGTGTACTGCATTAGGATATTTCAAGCACACAGGCGCACTCGTAAGCACAATCATTCCAAACGCAAGTTGGTGTCTGTGAAACGTACCATAATAACCGTAACTTTTCGACCACTCTTGGTTTTTCGACCACAGTGCAAAATCTGGGAAAATTAGGTTAAAAAACAAACAAAAAAACTCCTTACTTTTCGACCAGGCACCAAAAATCTGTCTTTAAGTTTTCAACCCGACCAGTAAAACTGTGAAGGAACCTGAAGATAATGCCAAATGTCCAGAAAAAAATGAAACAAATTTATAAAACTTTGCCGATTTGCCAGCCTGACATTTAATCGCTTTGTTGATGCCACCATTTTGAGGCCGGAAGTTGCAGGGTAGTTTCCCTTCACTACTTCCTTTTTCAGCCATCTAGCAAGTTCCGTTGTTGCAGTGGTTTGTTTCGGAGTTCAGAAGATAAAAAACGCTTATGTGCAATTAAAAATACAAGGAGAATATGGTGATCAAAATATCAGGTAAGGTTTACAACAGTTTTTTTTGTGCATTTCAAGGCCCTCTGATGCAAGACACAATTTCAAGCAGCACTGTTACTTTTCCCACCAGCGCACATGGTGTTCAGCAGAGATGGTCGGACTTCGAAACTGAAACTAATTTTTTGCTCCTTGGTTTTCGACCGGACCTTCAAAATCAAGATTTTTCAGTGTAAAAAGCGGTTGAAAAGTCAAGGTCATTACTGTAGTTATCTTGGAATATGTGTGTTTCAGGCAACCAACCCTTTTTCACAGACCATCTGCTTATACAGACCAGTGTTGAGATGACATTGGGTTTCATTTCCTCGTTTTCCCCCTTGTACAGTGATCTGTTTGGGGCAGCCACCTCTCTTTCCAGGCCACTTTTGTTTGATCACAGTGGCTTTACTGAACCATGCTTGAGCTGTGATAAAGTCTCTGGTTTCTATACACATATAGAAAACAACCAAAAAAGAAAAACCCAAACAAACCCCACTAACTTGGGAGATGTCAACGGTTTTGAGGTGGACGACAACGGTTTATCATGTGTCCCATGCGTCCGTAATGCAACCTCTTTGGACGGAACCGTCCCCTGCCGTGTGACCTGTACTCCCTGCTGCTGCTTCTGCTGTGGCTGCTGATGCTGCTGTTGCTGCGGAACCTCCACCTTCTGCCGAGGGTTTGGCTGCTGTGGCTGAAGAAGGAATGACTGCTGCTGCAGCAGTTGCTGAGGCTGTGGCTGCAGAATCTGCTGCGGCTGCGAAGTTGGCAGCAGTAGCGACATTGGCGGCTGTGGCTGCACCAATGCGAGACTGACAGGCACTGCCATGCTGTTGGGGACTGCTGGCTCGGGCACGATGTTGGCGGAGGCGAGCGCCTGATCCAGGAGATTTGCTGTGGAGACTGGAGGCTGTGCGGCAGACACAGGGTTTCCTGCTACGGTGGCGTTTGCCATGAATGAAGTAGGAGTGGTCACACTTGCCGGCACCTGCAAGAACAGAGCAGACGTCAGTATCACACTTTGTCCGTCAACTGCGCACCAATGAGCAGTCACGCAAACCAATACGCACCACCACGACAATGAAACAAAGTCAGCCCACATGAGCCTACAATGAAACTGGGGATTACTACTGAACTCAATGGACAATGAGCAGAAAGGGTTAGTGAGAAAGAAAGGGAAAGAAGGATGAAATGGAGTACTGAAGTTACTGGAGGGGTGTTGCGCGCCTGCTTCATGTCATCCACATCAAAAGGGTCAGAGATTTCATGGATGACAAGTCCAGAGGTTGATGGATTGCTTGAGGCTAGCTGTATATCTGCAAAGCTTTCCGGCTGAAACAGAGCATGTCACAAAAGTGAACTACAGCAATCCCACTTCTAAACTACAAGTGAGCCAACAGTACATCTGTGCCCCTCCCCCCCCCCCCCCCCCCCAAATTTTATACAGCTGACCTCTCACACACAGACTGACTACTGGCATAATCTGAGTAGACACCTCCATAATTGTGATCCCTGGTGACACACATTTCTAAGCAGGATTTAAAATTGTAATCCAACTTCAAAGGTTTCCAAGATCGTTATCTGGAGGAATATCAAACATTTTCAGCTATGACTGATACTCAGCTGCATATTCTACAGGTGTGTTCAACATGACCAGTGACAATAATACAAGGAAAAATGCTGGTCCCCGTAGTGTAGCGGTTAGCACTTCGGACTATGGACTGGGAGACCCAGGTTCAAGTCCCCAGCCGAGGCAAGCGGCACTTTTCCTACCTAGGTCAGAGCGGGTGTGCTATGGGCCCAATGGGAAGGCTGTTGCCACACAGCGGAGATTTACCCACTTCACGGGTGCAACTTTGGGTATGACACGTCTTATGATGTGTATGATTACACGGCCAGCACCGCAGGTGCCATAGTTCCCGATCCTAGTTATTTATGATAGAAAGCGTGGAATGCGGCCCTGTCCCACAGTCCCAAACCACACGGACCTCCATAGCATCATCTTACCACCATAATCATCTCCATCATCATGCATAATAAAAATTGCCCAAGCTTTCGAGCCCTCCGTGGATTCCACCCATGACCTGAGGGTAACCCCACTGGTGCTGACAAAAGAAATGGGGTGGAAAAAAAAAAGGAAAAATGCAGATTGACGGAAAGAAAGTTTACCGAGTCAACGGTGTATGAATGGTCGACAGGCGTGTCAGACACGATGCGCGAAGATTTGGTAGGCGAAACCGAAGCGTCAGGGGTGGCTGGCGCATTGCTTATCATCAACGGCATCTTGCGCTTCAGACCAGGCATGCCAGTACGGCGACGGCCGGCAAGTGTCAGCAAGAACTGGATCAGCTGCAGCAACAAAGGACAAAATCAGGACTAGTCTTGAAATTGAATGCTAGCAGGTTTCCCATTTCTTCACCGTCAGTTAATTAGCTGCGTCTTTGTTGCTTGTGCAACTCTATCCATCTGTAAATCCTTGGTGTGTGTGTGTGTGTGTGGGTGTGTGTGTGTGTGTGTGTGTGTGTGTGTGTGTGTGTGTGTGTGTGTGTGTGTGTATGTTATGACAGTGATGTGTGTGTGTGTGTGTGTGTGTGTATGTGTGTGTTTTCTGTGTGTGTGTAATCGTAATTGTAGAGCGCTCTGAGCCAGCGTCTGCTGGGATACTGCGCTATATAAAAGCAATTTATTATTATTATGTGTGTGTGTGTTGGGGTGGGGGGTGGGGGGGAGTTAGCTGTGCAAATGGCCTGTGCTTGTCTCTCTTCGGGGGTGTTGTGTTTGTTCGCTTTTGTCGTCGTTTTGGTTTTCTTTGTTCTTTTTGCTTTGTGACATGTGAGCACGCACACGCACGCGTGAGGGTATGTGGACGGGGTGCGCAGAGGGTAACCCTTACCTTATTCACAATCTGTTGTTGCTTGGCATGCTTCTGACGAAGAGAAGCCACCTCCCTCCACAAGGCCTCATTCTCTCTGCAATTGCAACCACACACAGTAAGACAAAAATTAACCCACAGCCACAATTATGCCATGCCTGCAGATTATTGTAATAGTACACATACTGACATAGTGCAGCACAAACGAATGCGCATTTTCCCGATTTGTTCTGTTCAAATAGTTACATGTACATATGTATTATTATTATTATTATTAACACACACTGACATTGTTGAGCTTATCTGAAAAGAGCATGACTGGCTAAACGAGTATGCTTTAGAGTTAGAGACGTTAAATAAAAATTAAAAAAACTAGACTGTGAAGCAACCTGAAGATAATGCCAAATGTCCAGAAAAAATGAAACAAATTCATAAAACTTTGCCAATTTGCCAGCCTGGCATTTAATTGCTTTGTTGATGCCACCATTTTGAGGCCGGAAGTTGCAGGGTAGTTTCCCTACACTACTTCCTTTTTCAGCCATCTAGCAAGTTCCGTTGTTGCAGTGGTTTGTTTCGGATGAGAAGATAAAAAACGCTGATGTGCAATTGAAAATACAAGGAGAATATGGTGATTAAAATATCAGGTAAGGTTTACAACAGTTTTTGTGCATATCAAGGCCCTCTGATTTTGTGCATTTCTGAGGCCCTCTTTTTCAAGCAGCATTACTTCTCCACCTGTTTACACAAAGTGGTCTGATCGGATGTCGTTAAATACCCGACAGCAAGTTGTAGCACCAAAAGGGTTAACGAAATAACAGCTGAAGAAACGTACCTTTTCAGCTGATCAAGACTGGAGGTGAGGTTCTCCTGTTTACCCCGCAGCTGGGTGACATCGCTGAGAACCTTGCTCACCTCGTCTGTGATGACGTGTGCATTACGACTCTCCACTTTCACAGGAGCTGCCTGCAATTTATGTACCTATTGTGTACAAACTTGTATAAAAATTCCTGTGCCCAATTATTCATCTTTCTCAGGCAATATGATGAACAAACTATTAGCAGTTTTTGGATTTGTTTGGATTACTGAATTGTCCCATCTGTCAAACGTTTAAATAATATTTGATATCTGCTGTAGTAAACAATGTGTGAAAACTAATAAGTTGTAGCTTTTGTCAGTCTCTGTCTTCATCTTTGTCAGGTGACATGCCGGATACCAAAATTATCTTGTGCAATGTATGGTACACTGCCGCGCTAAGTCCAACCAAATACTCTAGATCTAACACTGTACTGTAGTAAGACTGTCAGGTCTCACCAGCCTAGCATTACCAGCAGAGAACTTATGTGCGGTACACCTTTTGTGTTCATGCTAGAAATCTATCTGAAATCATCGTTTGTACCGACACATTAAATTTCTTTTCAATATTGCAGAAAAAGCACCCTCAAACATGTAGGCAGTGTAGTGAGCCTTAGTGAGGTATCATACTACATGTATCAAATTTCGATACTACTGAAAGAAGTGCCAGTACTTTTTTCTTTTCTTTTTTAAAGCTGTTTGACATGGACATGCTGAATGATCAGAGTTTTGCACTGCACAAAAGCGAGAGCTTGGCGGTCTTTCAGCGTAGAGTCTCAGCCTTTGGTCTAACTACCTGTATTTAATACTCTGTGTATCGGAAGGGCATACCTTTCTTTTGATCATGTCGAGGAGCTGCTCTTGCCCTCGCTGGAAGTACATATGACCAAATTCCAAATCATCCCTCTCAACCTTCAGCCCCCCTTGGTCAGGATGTGTCTGCTTCCGGAAACCATCTGACAAACAAAGTACACAGCTCTCAAACGAGTCAAAGCAGATTCTAGCAGTAGTACTCATGATTACTGCAGCACAACAACTACGTATTACTGTCACTATCAGGACCTGGTAATGCTCGGGGGAGTTGGAGAGGGAGGGAGTGAGGGTGGTGGTGGGGGACCAATCTATAAATTTTTATTGTCATTCTTACAAAATTCTTGGACCTTGGGAAAAACGCTTAGGTCAAGTGACCCCTTCCTTCAGATTTCCATGGGTGAGGTTTTAAAATGATGGGCAAGCTGTCAGTTTATACAGACTAATTTGTCCCAAAAGAAGGCTTCAGCTGAAATGCTGTCTTCTCGGACCAGTGTCATACTGCCCCTTTTTATCTTCAATACTGACCATTTCATTGTTGCAATACAGAGGGTTCGGGCATAGCATAATGATAATAATAATAATAATAAAATGGGTACTTAAAAGACGCCCTCCCTCTCGCGGGAGCTCAGGGCGCCTTACAGAGAACACACACTCACTCACCCAGAAACACACGCGACATGCCTCCACACATACATTTAACTAAAAACACATGATGTGCAGCATCATACACGAGCTGCCCCTGGCTTACACACACACACACACACACACACACACACACACACACACACACACACACATGGCCAGCAAGATGAAGATGTGGCAACAGTTACTGGTTGAAGGCTGTGAAGAGGTGGGTTTTCAAATTTGTTTTGTAAGATAGTTTTGTGTCTGCATATCTGATCGAGACTGGGAGATCATTCCAACAAGTCGGACCCTGGTATGAATAACTACGCTGACCAAAGGTCTTTGTCTTGACATGAGGGACACAGAGTTTCCGAGTGTCAGCAGCAGAACGAAGTAATAATGATAAGAGTGTAAGCAGGCTGGGGAATTGCTCAGGAAAAAAAAAAGACTGAAACCTAGGTTGGGGTGCAGAGGCAGCGCCCTGCTGGGGGAACACAGGGGCAACGCCCCACTTAACAGAACAAAGTTTAGCATTCCTAAAGTCATTCAGTAGCCTCTTCTGGCACCCAGATGTAAAATACTGCCTTGATACTGACTTGCAAGTCTTCAAAAATGAAGTTACACTGTCTCACAAGCCATTACCAGCGCTGAGCTTTAACGCTCGCCAACTGGCCAATGGTCCCTAAAAATGGTGTCTGGCGAACTCGATTTACGGTACTATTCGCCCGGCTGGCGACCTGAAAATTACCGCCAGTGGTAGAGATTCCGTGTCTGTACACGGACTCTTGACACGCGCTGTAATCAGCACAAATTTGTTTAAACTTGATTCGATCAAAAACCATGAGCAGCCGGTCAGTTGGACACAGAGATTGTTGCCAGAAGGAGAGTGCACAAAAATTAAACAGTGTTGTTGTTGAAAGTTTTCTTGTTTATTAGCTGCAATAGTTATACAATTTAAAATAAAACCGTGTTTTCGATCAAAGGGTCTGGCAGCCTGAAAAATTTTCTGGCAACTTCAACTTCCCAGGTTAGGAGCCCGGCTGGCTCCTTAGCCTGGCTTGCTAAATCTCAGCCCTGATTACAAGTATCATGATAGTGTGTGCAACCTCTTTCCTCCTACCTTTTCTTTGGCTAAAACTTAGATTTTTTTTATTTATTTTTTTTTTGCTGAAAGAAAAGGAAATTTGGCTGAAAATTGCCAAATGACTGAAAATTCCCCAGCCTGTGTAGTTGATAAAATTGTCATGGACTGGTGGTGCTGCTGCTAAACACAAAAACTAACTAGTCTTGCTAAGCATTCTTACACATGTTCAGCTGCCGAATGAAGCTGGAAATGTTGTTGTGCTTGAAGTAATATGGCAGCACCTCGTGAGCAAATCGTGACTGGTCATAAATGTGAAAGGTTTGTCCATTCTGAAACAGGAGGAATGAAAGACTTCCTGAGCATGGCATGCACAGAAAACTACCACAGTGGTATTTGCAGGAAACAATCTCACAATGGTGGCACTGAAATTTACAACAGAGTTAAAACATTATTTATTCTATTAAAAATGGAGTGAATCTTAGATGCTGTAGACATTAAAAAAAAAAAGCCCACAGATTATAAAAAGATAATCTAAAGTTACAGAATTCAATCTAATCACAAGAGGAAGTTCCTGCAGATTGTATGGTGAGTGAAATAGACATGCTCTTGTATTAATTACACCAGAGTCACTTCTGACATGCTAACAGTAACCTTTGGGGGTACATGTAATACTAAGAAATAATCCATGCTACAGGTATTCATGACATACTGTTAACATTTCAGAATTCTTACCACACAAAATTTACACTTCAGTATCTTTTCTCCACACAAACACAATACTGTCCTAAACTCTGTCATTATCAAAGATTTCCTTGAAGCAGCTCTGACCGTGTCCTTTAACTAAGTTTCAGAGACCTGCTTATCAATATCAGGCACCAAGGAAAATGAGAAGACAGAAAGAAAGAAAAAAAGACAAGACGGCTGATAATGATGCATGTTTATTCTGTAAACCCAAATGTCCACTGAATCTCTCTATCCAATCTAGTAAACACACAAGAAACCAAAACACACTCATAAGTTTCAGAAAAAAAGAATGTCCTCAGCTGTCAAAGAATCCTACCACGGAATCGAGAGTGACCTTTCTGCACTAAGCTCAAAAGTTCACTGAGCGGCCTTGGGCGGGGATTCCCCGTTGTTTACACATGCACGATTGTGGCGATTCCAGCATCGAAAATCACATCGATTCACAATCTCATCTTAGCATCGACATATAATGTCTTCCTCGCGAATTTAAAAAAATAAAAAAACTGTTTTAGATTTGTGCCAACCAATGTAACATGCAAAGCACAGCAGCATGAAGGCACCGATTCTGCAGACGAAACTTACCGGGTCCCAGCAGATGATTTCATCTGTTGACGGGTCCTCAACGAGAGTCCAAAGCTTCATCAGGAAAGCTGGCACGTTACTGCCACTACCTGTGTTTTCTTGGACAGAATATAAGTCGGTATCTGCGTCGCGACCAGCAGATCGCGGCCTGAGATTGCCTTTCGAAGCCATTTTGACGGAGAATTGTATTTACTGCGCATGCGTAACAATCGTCGACTTCCGTAAACCGGCTACTCAGACATGTTGGGGTCACCGAGACAAAAATAGAATCCGCCGTGATGATCTATTACCTCGCCAGATGAAAAACTCTACCCGGTCGGTTCAAGATTGAGACAGTTCAATTGCAGCACGGAACGGCTTCGACTGAGCGGTCTCACTGCACCAAAGAACTATTTTCTTTGACAGATATAGTGATAACTGGATCTCGATCAGTTTTGTCCACTCCGGCCACAGTCAGTCATTGAAGGATATATCAACTCGTAATACTGACATGAATTCAGTGTGCGAGTCAGTCAGTTCAAGTTGTGAGTGGTTTTATAATTATTTTAAGAGCGCGAGTGCTTTGAACTTACACGGATGCGTGTTTGTTTGTGTGTGCACTTGTGTGGAAGATTTACTCAGTCAAGTTGTGTGCGTGACTGACCGCAGAGGCCGGTTAGTTCAAGTCAAGTCAGTTTATTATGTCTTATTAAAAAAATTTTAAGGTGGCCGGCCCGGCTATAACTTGATTTCCCTTCTGGCGGAATTAATAAAGAATTCAAGTTGACAAGTTGGATTTGATTTCAAGTGAATGGAATTCAGAGGCTCCGGCCCCGCTCAGGACTCCGGTCACTGAGTCGCGGTCTGACTTCAGTGACGGGCTGAATCAAGTTGTGTCAGTCAGTTCAGCTCAGTGTACTTTTCGTCTGTTCGACTGAGTCACTGAGTCGGTACCTCAGTTAGTCGGGATAGCTGTCCCGGCCCGGGTGCCCGCGCCCTTTACAGCGCCGTCACCAACCACTCTCGTGCCGGGAACTGACGTTAAACCCTACTGATACCAGCCTACCCACGGTCTCAACGCAGCTAAACATTTCGAGCCTCTGTCAGTCCGACGAAAACACAGAGGTAGAGTCCACAAGCTCAGTCCTCGGAAAGCCGGTCTCAAATCAGTTACCAAAGAAATGCGGACAGGGGAAAAAATCATAGTGATAAAAAATTAATTGATTAAAAGAAAAACTGAGTGACTGACAACCAGGGGCAGTTTTCTACGTGGGTCTCAAAAGACTTTGTCACAAGTTTTCCGTGTGTGCTTGTCCGGCAGGCTGAGCGAGTGTTTAGAGGATGGGGCAGATTTCGCCGGCTGCGCTCAGCAGCGACTGGGCTGCAGACAAATCCTGTCAACTCGCAGATCTGCCCAGAAACACCCTCAGTGCTACCGGCTTATCAGTTTTCATTCAGTGCCAAATGATAGATCAGACTTTCCTGCATCCAGTACGATTTGTCCGGTAAATGCATGCAGGCAAACATGACGAATGACGTCATTGTTTCTATTTTAGAACCAGACACCAACCCACTTACAAACTGGAGAGAAAAAAAATTCCTTTCATCAGTGACTCACGGCAAACGTATAATAAACTGATTTGTCGAAAAGTGCTCAAAGTATATTCCTGAATGCATTCTGGAAACAGTGATCGGAAATAAAATACATCAGCAATATTGCAATAGTTGCCATACATTGCTGGACCTCTGACAAAAAGGCAATTTTTCTTGCTAGGAAATGCATTTTCTTCGGCTTAACACACACACACACACACACACACACACACACACACACACACACACACACACACACACACACACACACACACACACACACACACACACACACACACACACACACACACACACACACACACACACACAGAGTGTGACCCTCGCTGGCACACACGCGCACTGACGCGAGTGAGGGACACAGAATACAGACAGAATTACACGTGCAGGTCAATAGATGTTCCGAGGCTGAAATCAGCGCGAAACATGGTATCTGCAGGATTTTTTTTTTTTTTTAACGACGGAATGCCCTTGTTCAAAAGAAGCAAGCCCTGATCGGGTACAGACACAACTTGAAGAAAAATGTAGACACCTTTACACTTTTATTGTCATTTTGTCACACAAATAATCGATAAACACACACCGTGTCACTCTACTCGGTAATAAAACAAAACACAAGCATATGACTTGGGAGAAAGCTCAAAGGTAAACACATAATAATTATCACGTAATTAAGAAGGGAAACTCATATCACCATCTGAACATTGAGACGTCCGTGTGACCCGATCATAAGTAAGCTATTGCCCATGCCTTAAAGTAAAGTGACAAGTATGTTGACTTATGTAGTCAATAATAAGTATTTCACACCAGCGAAACGTTAACACCCCCCCCCCCCCTCCCCCGTCTCCCTCTCTGTCTGTCTCTCTCTTCCCGCGCGCGCGCGCGCGCGCACACACACACACACACACACACACACACACACACACACACACACACACACACACACACACATCCCACGCACACACATACACTGACATGCACAAACACGTCCTCGTTAAATTTTCCCGAAAGGGACAAAAGTAGTAAAAATGAATAAATAATGTTTTTTACACACACACACACACACACACACACACACACACACACACACACACACACACACACACACACACACACACACACACAGAAATACTCTATCTTTATGATCAGTACGCTCTTGACGCGAAACAATGTCAGAACATTCAGATTCTACAATTTTATGGAAATGAATATCATAATCGTGTACGCTAATCTCAGCGAGTGCAAAGAAAACTGAAAAAAAAGTTAACAAACGAGTCATTCCAATGTTCAATAAACCAACTTTTGTTTTAGAACATCTGACTGTATACACTGAGTAGTATCATAGCACTATTACATCAATAATCTGTACCATTGAATGCCCAGTGGCTGCGGGCTGTTGCCACCATCACATAAGACATTTATTAACTCTTTGACGACGGAGCGCAATTTCTGACACACGATTTCCTATATAGGAAATCGTGTGTCAGAAATTGCGCTCCGTCGTCAAAGAGTTAAATTTCCAAAAGAGGAACATTGCTTTGTGGTCTCTCATAAAAACATAAAACATGCCAAACACTCACTCATACGGCCATGCACACTCATTCCACCTATTTACATGTTCGTACACTCGTACCTAAAAATCTATCACAATGTTGCAGTACTATGAATAAATTACAACATGTATGCATGTATGATTACAGCTGTACTTGGGACAAAAAACAAAAAACAAAACCTGTTGTTTTAGAACGGATTGGCTTGTGAGTGCGCCTGTACCCTCGGAATACTCCTTATTTTGTTAAATTTTATTTTGTTTTTGCCAAATATACATATATATACACGCACAAAACTAGGTACACCGTCAGGTATACATGATATACACCACAATACAGCGAGCGTATCTTTTCTCAGGTACACATATACACATATAGAGGTACATGTAATACATATATGTACCTATACACGTTATATATTGGGAGTGAGCGGTGGCCTAATAGGTAGCGCGTCGTATTTAGCCGCTGTGCGACCGACCGTCACCAGTGTGATGGCGATGAAGCGTGGGTTCGAGCCCAGGTCGAGCATGTGATACCGGTTTTGCCTGGCTTCCGGGCTGCTCACCGGGGGTTTCTCTCCGTGTTATCCTGCTTTTTTTAAAAAAGATAGTTATTGGGTGGCGCCGCACCGCGGCGACGCGCTTCCCCCGGGGGAAGCAGCCCGAATTTCCCGAAAGGGACAAAAGTAGTAAAAATGAATAAATAATGTTTTTACACACACACACACACACACACACACACACAGAAATACTCTATCTTTATGATCAGTACGCTCTTGACGCGAAACAATGTCAGTTTACATTGTGCGCGAACGGCGGTCGAACATTCAGATTCTACAACTGTTGTCGGCGGCATTCTTCCTCAGCTTTTTAGCCGCGTCTGTGGGTACACTTCTGCTGGCTCAGTGCCAGCATTAGAGACGCCGTCATTGCGTAGGTGTCTAAAAGGTGTGATGATGATGATGATAAAAATAATAATAATAATGAGTATTGTATAGGCGCGTTACCCAGTTTCATGAATTGGCTCAAAGCGCCGCGAACTGAACCCAACACGCACGCTCACGTGAATCACACGCATTCTCTCACACGCTGGACATAAACACATTACAATCACGCGGTGCGAAGGGTCAGCTCAGCTATTTAAATTTCGGAATTAATTTTAGAATTGCATTTATTTTCAAATATGGTGGGCTGAACATTTCCAACGCCGAGGGGGAGGAAGCCGGAGTACCCGGAGAAAACGACGATCGGATGGACGAATGAACGGTGCCACATACGAGAAGGAAAAATTCTTTGCCCCGAGTGGGACTCGAACCCCTGACCTGTCGCATTGGTGACAAGTCTCTTAACCACTAAGCCACCAATATATACCACGAAAACAGCCCCTAACGATGATAAGTGAGCATAACAATTTTAAATATTGCCCCCTTAACTGAACACACGAAGCGTGACTGCAAGGACGACGAATGATCATTGTGCGGCTCACCGGTCTTCTTCCCGAACAACGACAAGCTGAATCAATTTTGCAGGTACAGTACACGTATGCCCATAAGACCCAGAGCCCAACCAACCCCTGGGCCCGTATGTAAAAGTCGAGGTTAGGGCTTTTAGCCCCGGGCTAGAGTCTAACCTCGAACTAAAGTAGCTCTAGGGTAAAAAAATTTTTTTTTTTTTTTTAATCAAGAAGCGGGCCCATTCCAGCAAGGTGCCTAAGCCGTTATAGAAGGATTTTTTTCGTCTTTTCTTCGCTTCCTTTTAATAATTTAATTTTGCTTTTGGGTTTCTTCTGTCCTAGTCTGGGTTAGGCCCGTAGCCGTGGGTTCAATTACATACGGGCCCTGCCCGCTCCATGACAAGACTGGTTAAAAAGAACAAGCCACTGAACACCAGTAGCAGCCACTTCAAGCCACTATTACGCAAGGCGTGGGCCCAAGACAGCTGCAGATTGCATAACAGTGGCTTCAAGTGGCTGCTAGTGATCTGAAGATTCCAAGTAAAGCTGCGACTTTTGCATGGGGCTTTTACGAGCTAAGAGTTTAAGAGTTTAACGACCATGAACGTTCTTAGCCAGTGGAGACACCGGATTTGAAAGTTCGCAGGAACGCCTGTGGCAACCAACAGATTATCTTTCTTTACACAGAGTGTTGAAATTCTCCTTGATCAGGCCTGGTAATGTTTCCGTCTGTTTGAGTAAATCCCACACACCGAAACGAATGAGCTAACGAGAGTATTTCACGAAATGCACATCATCCAAGGAGTGCCCATTCCCGCACACCGGTCAGAAAGCTGAAGATGTCGCAAACGACCTGGACGATGTCTGCACTAAGCTGACCACCTTGCGTGCTGTCAAACTGCCCGATTGTGCAGGTCAACAGTTCCGGAGGACAGGCCATGAACCTGTGAGTTTTTAAGGCTTCAGGTACGTGATCGCCCTCAACCAGCAGTGTCACCGTGGAAGGCTTCCTGGCCGCGTGGTCAATGTAACACCTGAACTCTTTGGAGATACGAGGTGCCCCTGCCAGAACCACCACCACGCAAGCTTTTCTCACCAAGTGCAAGATACCGTCCAGCTTGAACTTACCAAGAAGCACGCGTTTGTCCATGCTGGTCACGTTCAATCCACATATGTCCTGTAACACACGGGTCAGGATATCTACCGTCTCCCTCGTGGTGTTTCCAGAAGAAATGGCTGCGGTCGGCCTCTCAGTATTTTCATGAGAAGTGTCTACTGTCTTCCTTTTGGTAGTTTCTTTATGGCTGTCGGGTGTTTTTCTGGTGGTTTTGGCTTCAGTAACGCCCGCTGTTTTCCTCGCGGTGTTTTCTTCAGCAACGTCTTGTGCCTTTCTTGTGGCAGTTTTGGAAGGAGCATCTCCTGTCTTCTTTGTTCCATCTTTGGTCTTCCTCGGGGATGTTTCGTATATGATTATCACATCCAAGATCTCGTTCTCATCACCATCCTCGTCTTCAGTCGACGTAGCCGACTCCTCAGAGCTGCTGGAAACTGCACTGTCCTCACGGAATGTGTCTGCGAAAGCAGAATGGAAGTACAGCCTGGAACGCTGACTGCGTGCCGTGCCCAGAAGAGCCTGTCTTGCGGCTAGCATGTAGATCTTCTGCACGTACTGCCTGTCCTGAAACAGACCCATCCTGACCCTGCTCTGTGAGATCAGCTCTAAGGTTTCGATCAAGGTCAGGGCCTCTTCGTACTCCTCAAGTCCAACATAGTTCTCGATCAACATTTTCAGGTGGACTGGGTTCGTTCTTTCTTCGGGGCCATGCTTTCAACTATCTGCAATAGTTTGATGGAGTGCCTGTGGTCCTTGTGGTCCTTATACAGTTTCGCTTTCTCTCGGACTTTTTCATGCGGTCTGAGTGGAGATTTGTCTGCAGCCTCAGCAGGATGGAAAACGAGTGCCAGACGTGTTTGATAAATTCTGGAAGCCGCGGCATCTTGCTGTAAAGCCGTGACGCCGCCAACAAAGCCATGTTTAACTTCGATTCGGCTTCTTTCTCAAGCCCCTGTTTTCGCATTTCGTCCCTTTCCCGTTCACTCATTTCTTTTAGAATCAAACCTGCTTGTTCATACGCCGAGACTTTATCAAATGGGCCTAATGACTTCTGTTTGGACTGCAAAATTTTCTCCAGTAATTCAAGCGCTTGTTCTAACTCTCCCAAGGCCCTGTACATGAGTGCCAGATCATACATTGCTCGGCTGTTTTTCGGGCTTAGTTCCACTGCCTTTTTCAGGCTTTCCACTGACTTCCGAACGTTCTGGTCACTCCAGGAAAAATGTGTGCTGAACTTCGTTGGAGATTTTACGATCTTTTGCATCAGTTTTACGTCGGCATTGACTCGTGGGAGGGAGAGGGAGCAAGGGTCTGCAGCTTGAGAAGAGTGCTCACGAGGTGGCGAGCCTTCGTGCACGCTATGCTGGTCTCTCCGAGGAACGACAAGGGACAAACCTGAAAAACGTGAAACCAAACTGCCGGTGCTACTGACTTCATCTAGATCCCCTCCCTCCCTAATTATCGCTCCTTTGGCATTTCCTGACACTGATCCCCTCTCTCGACAAGGCATGTCGCCTCCAGCGGTTAGTGTTTCCTTGTCTGAACCTTTTCTTTGAGCGTCCCCAAGTACAGAGTCATTGGCACCTTCAAATTCCCTTTTCTCTCTTCCATGACAGCTTTCCTCGAGAGACCGTCCCTCTCCTGGGCAAGTGTCTTCAGGATCCCCTCCTGTTACTTCCATGGAAATCTCAGACTGCACCAGGCATTCTCTTTCGTCTCCGATGGCTCGACGTTCCTCGCCAAAACTGTCCTTTTCTAGGTTCCTTACCACTGACTCTTTGGGGATTTCAGACCCTCTCCTCGCCATCCCTTCACTCCAGCTTCCTCCTGTTGCTTGAGTTCCAGCTGCTAAACCGCCAAGACTGCCCCAGTGCTCTTCTTGCGTGTGTTCTGGGTCTCTGTTCTCCGTCCCTGCAAATTCTCTACCTCTGCCACACAAGTCAAAGTAACCTCGCCCTCTGCTAGCTCGTCCGCCTCTGTCCGAAAGCCTCTGATTTCCTTTCCTCTGGCGCCAGTCTGTGTGTCCGCTTCTCCCTCCTCGTCCTGTTCCATTTCTGTGCCCAGAACGTCCCTCTCTGCCTCTGACCATGTCGCCCAAATTCCCTTCTGTCTGCCATAATATGCCTTGAAAATTTCCTGCCCGTCCGGTGTTATTGTATCCGATATCCCACCTGCCTCCCCTGCCTGGCTGTCCATAATTTCGTCCCCCTCGAGCACTCGGGTAGTTGTTGCCTCTGTAATTGTTTCCCTGTTGTCCTCTGTTTGAATTACTGTACGTTCTTCCTCCGTCTCCTGGACCATACCTCACCCGCTGGGAACTCCCTCGCCATTGACCCCTACCTCTTGTCCCAGACTCAGAGTATGTGGATCTGGTGGCCAGCGATTTGTAAACCAGTCCCAACTGATGGAACTCTGAGGTCGTAGGTCTTATGAGGACCGCCTTTTCTAGCAATTCACAAGCCTTGTCTAAGTCTCCTTCGTACCGGTATACTTTTCCAGTTTTCCATAAGACTGAACTGTCGCTGGAGTCAAGATTAAGCGCTGCTTCACATGCTTCAAGATGCGACATCTGTGCCTCGCTCAACAGAATGGCTTGGATCTCTGCTTGCCATTTCATTTTCAGGAGAACAGCCATCTCCGCGTAAGCCTTCGCTTTCAAGGTGTGGCACGGGCAATGTTTCGTCACTTCGAGAAGCAGTCTCAGCGTTTGGACAGCATCCAGCTTCCCCTTATCATCTCCCAAGCATAAGATGGGCACGAACTGCACGTGCAGATACCGCCTTTTTGCCAGTCCCATTCCAAACTTCCACAGCCACACCTCTGGTTCTCTGGCCTGCGCGATGACCTCAGCAAAGAGCTTTACAGCCAGATGGGTGAAACTAGGACCCCGGCGTGTGTAGGTGAAGGCCAGCTCGGCTTTGGCCTTCACGACCAAGTAGTCGTAATCAAATGCTTCGGCGTCTGACTTCATCCCTTGTATGCGGCGAACCACCTCTTCGGCGTCCAGGCGCCTTCCCATCTGCCACTTGATGACGGCCATGTTGCCCAGGGATACCAGATTGTAACCTTCACCTTCTTCCCTCAAGGCCGCCTCCGTCTGAAACAAAAGACTGGTGTGAATCGCGAATCCTAGGAGGGGAGAGAGAGAGAGAGAGAGAGAGATTTTACTGTTTATGGCCTACCACGATAAAACCATGATGAATTAATTTTTCTTAATATGCCATGGAGACAGAGCATTCACGCTTGTGCACCAAATTGGACGATGCAATGTACTCAGAGTCAGAGAGAAAGAGAGAATGTCAATGGGTAAAATATCATCTGTAACCCAAAAATAAAATACCCAAAACTAAAACTGACCCTGTACTCACCTCTTTAAGTGCTTGGTGGGACTCTCCCGTGGAGAACAGAATGTAAGCCAGCAGATTTCGAGTGCGAGCTGTCTCCAGTGCAGTCTTCAGGCCAAACTGTAAATCTGCTTCAAGCACGTGCTGCAAGTGTTGGTGTTCCATCAGCGACTGGTCCTCCATCAGGAACGTGTGGGGAACGTCCGCCAACTTCTTGTGGAAGGTGTCCCATTCTCTGTCCTCTACACTCTGAAGATCCTCAGAGTAGCGCTCTGGGCCTGCATGTAAAAGTCGGGGTTAGGGAGTTTAGCTTCGGGTTAGGGTCTAACCTCGAGCTAAACTAGCTCTAGGGTAATTCTTTTTTAAAAAGGAAGCGGGGTCCATTTCAGCAAGGTGCCTATGCCGTTATAGAAGGATTCTTGTCCTTCTTTCTTCGATTCTTTTTTTTTAATTTAATTTTGTTTTTGGGTTTCTTTTGTCCTAGTCTGGGTTAGGCCCGTAGCCGTGGGTTAAATTAACCTCGAGTTTTACATACGGGCCCTGGTCAATTGACACACGAGGGAACATGACTGTGTTACAGATACTGAATTTTTTCTTTTTTTTAAATGACAGATATGCATCGTACAGAACTATGTTGACTGTGTGCTGTTATAATGGGCAGTTGATTAAAGGATGTACAATCTTGTTCCAGTATTTAAAATTATGGTGTCTGTTCATGTGTGTGTGTGCGTTTATGGGGTTTTTATGTGGATGTAAGTTTGCATGTGTTTAAATGGTAGCTTATGCTAAAAACAGTATGTGTGGGCAATTTCACACCTACGAATCAATTTTTCTAAGTTCAATCTCATATTCAAACAAGGCAATCTCATATTCAAACAAATGTCTACAGTATTACCATATTTAAACTTGCTTATTACCATTTCGGGCAATGAGTATCAAATGATTTATAATTTGCACATCTCTGTTTTTAATCTACTGAAAATAACGTTCATTGAGCGCAATCACGTTTGCGTTTGACGCTCTCATTGGTCAGTGCATTAAAGTTAATGGTAATCATTCCAAGATGATCCAATGATCCCAAGCCGATGATCACCAGCCTTTGAAACCAGCGTATAAAGACGTCGCAAGGTTGTGCTTCAATACTGCAATGATCACCTCGAAGTCAACAAACACACAGAGTTCATAACCTTTATATATGCTGTATTTTTGAAACATGAGTAAATTTCTTTGTCAAATAAACGGGTTATTTTTCACATCTATTATACTACGGATGTACGTTATGCATACCTCACAATCTTTTTTTTTTTTTTTTTTTTTGCTGTCAGTCCGCTTAACTTGTAGCATAATTATTATCAGTGGTACAATGAACAAACGTCATACGGCGTGTTTGAGGGCTTAACGTCTACTTCCACCACATGTGGGTGATATCAGAGACGGGGCAACGAGAAAAAGGCCAGCACAAATATTTGACCCCAACCGGGATTCGAACTCAAGACCCGAGCATTGAAAGTTCAACGCTCTAACGCTCGGCTATCCCGGCTCTCCCACAAACGTCATATCGACAAATGCCTTGTATGGTAAAATGAACTGATGAAGTTTTTTTTTTTTTTTTAATTTTCCCTGGCGAACAGAAAATAATTATGACCGTAGCTTGGATTAAGTAGGTTGTTTTACTGTGGCTTCCAATGCTTAACATTCAAGTGCCAACGTCAGTTTTGACAGCAGTAACAATGGGACAACCCTATCGCAGGCCCGGCCGCAGTAACACGCGTACTCTGCACATCCACGACCTGATAATCTTGTTAATCTTGTGACGCGAATACTGAACCGCTGAGTCTCAGCTCAATGCCGAAAAGGCCACTGTACTCGAATTTCTCCTTTTTTTTTTCTTTCTTTTTTTTTTTGGCTGCTGCCCAGACTCTTTGCCAGCTCAAGTGGTGTTCCTCCCAGGTCATGGGTGGAACCCACGGAGGGCTCGGAAGCTGGGACAATTTTTATTATGCATGATGATGGAGATGAGGATGATGGTGAGATGATGCTATGGAGGTCCATGTGGTTTGGAACTGCGGGACAGGGTCGCATTCCACGCTTCCTGTCATAAATATCCCGGCATTAACCAGGCCCGGGAACTACGGCACCTGCGGTGCCGGCCGTGTAATCATCCACATCATAAAACGTGTCATACTAAGGAAAGCACCCCCAAATTCGCACTCGTGAAGTGGGTGAAACTCGGCTGTGTGGCAACAGCCTCCCCATCGGGCCCATAGCACACCCGCTCTGGGTAGGAGCCAACCTAGGTAGGAAAAATCCCGCTTGCCTCGGCTGGGACTCGAACCCGGCTCTCCCGGTCCATGATCCGAAGCGCTAACCACTACACTACGGGCCCGGCCGGTCGAACTTCTCCTTCAGCCTTCGCAGGCAGGCCGCAGTTCGGAAAGAGCATTTGCTTTGACACTGTCAGAGAAGAAGAATGACGTGAGGTACAATGTACTCTCGAGTCATCGCCCAGCGAAGCCGTACTAACGGCACTTTCTTAACTGCATACCGGCAGTATTCATGCAACAAGGCCCAGCACAGTTACCAGACACAGGCTTTTTGGTTCGATTTATTTTGATCAGCACACAATCCGTGGACGTAAGGGGTTTGAATGTGAAAAAAAACCTAAAAACATTCAGCACAAAACTACATAGAGTGAGTGGCTTCTCAGTCTTGAAACGGTCTGCAAACCGAAAGTAGAATTCATAACCGAAAGTAGAAATTCTAGCCAGAAGTAGAGCAAGATCTCTGAACGGGAGGGCTTCAAGTTTCACTTCTGCATGACACATCAGTTATTGCAAACTTGCCTTTCCTGATAATAAATTCACGTTATAAGGCTGCAAATAACCGGCTTGGCATGCATGGTTTGATTAGTTTGTTGTAGCGTGGATCTCACTGCAGTTCTAGCGGCCGAAACTGAGTAAACCCTGCCAAGGTGTCTCACTGGGTCAACACCACTTTCACTAAACTGAGGGCCTGCCTGACACATCAGCCATTGTAAAACTGTCCTTTTTCAATCCAAAATTGCGGTCATGATTACATCGTCGTAACTGTCCATACCTTGGTATGAGAGATCCATGGTTCTCTACGTGGGCGGGTCGTCATTCATGTGCTGCATTTTCATTGATCTCACCGCTTAGCGGTAGACGTGGCTCGACCGTGGCTATTCGTGGTCTGACGTGAATTCCCATGCCAAAAATAGCCCACAGAGGTGACCCCGAAAGCGCAGCGGAAAGTCGGACGATGTTCTAATCCTGTCTCTACAATGTCTCCTGAAGTAGGCTACGGTTTGACAAGGTTCCAGCTGAAACCTAACCAAGGTTATCTAGGACATGCACTTTGCTTGCTGGTGCTTTCCACACAATCTTTTCTGTGCGTATACGGTGAGGAATGACACGCTGAGTCAGTGGGCATGCTCAATTCAGTTTTTCCACCCCACCCATTGTTTTTTTTTAAAGTCTTCTCAGTCGTGTTTTAGCGGAGTCTCGAGGCTATCCTAGTTCCACTAAGGCTGACTTTAACCGACGCAGCCGAGTACTGAGTTGGTAGATGGCTTGATGACATGTATGTTGTCAGCAGTTTTAGTGCAATGGCACGGTCCTGCAGACACATGACTGATCACATCAGTATTCCACGCTACACTGAGCCGGCTTCAGGGTCTTGGCAGAGATGGTCGTTGCAAAGAGCATTTCGTTCCAGTTTCTCTAACAATATGTGATAGCCGCGAAATAGCCCTAAATAACTACCTACCTTGTGCGACAGAGCGGCAATGAGAAAAATCCGGTCGCCAGAACTGAGCAAGTTTTCGCTTTTGCCCGCGATTCAAACTTTGACATGACCCGAGCAATTACTTAGAACTATCAGACCAGGCGGGCTCCCCGTGAGAGAAAGACAGTCAGACAGACGGAGGCAGACAGACAGAGGCAGACAGACAGAGGCAGAGACAGACAGAGACAGCCGGACAGACAGAGACAGAGACACTGAGACAGAGACTCGGAGACAGAGACAGACAGACAGGCAGGCAGGCAGGCAGGCAGGCAGGCAGGCAGACAGACAGACAGACAGAGAGAGACAGACAGGCAGACAGAGACAGACAAGCAGAGAGAGAGAGAGAGAAACAGACAGACAGAGACAGACAGGCAGAGACAGACAGACACAGACAGACAGTGGATCGCGAGTTGAGGCTACAAAAACTCAGCTTCACAAAACAGATGTTAATCTTTTAGGTGGGCCGTGCCCACTCCGTGGACATCAGTCTTTACTGACGATGACGTCTCCTAACATTTTCATCCAATCAAATTCTCGTGTGTCTTCAGCAAGCTGTTGATACAGCCCACCACATCATGCACCGTGCCCACGCAGACGTACACTTCGTAATGCTGCACATGCGTACTGCCCCTCGCGAAGGTGTGCTTCCGGTACACGACGTTCCACTTGTTGGTAGCGGCGGCGGAGGGGCGTAGATGCGAGAAGTTGAAGGTACCGTAGTACTGGACTTCGTCTGTGTCTTGCCCTGGTGGGGCGTATACGCCCATGGCGTAATGGTCATCTGGAGTGGACATGACTAGGGGTAGCCTGTACAAAGAAACAAATAAACACATTTAGACCAATAGACGAATACCCTAGTTCAATTTCTTTTTGTTTTATTCCCCTCCCCCACCCGTTTGGCTGCTTGTTTGTTTGTTTTTCTTTTGTTTGTGTTTGGTTCTGTTTCTTTGTATGTTAATGTTTTGTTTGGTTCTGGTTTGTATGGAGTTTTTTGTTTGCATGTTTTTGGGGGAATGTTTTTTTTTTTTTTTTTTTTGGGGGGGGGGGGGGTGTTGTTGTTGTTGTTTTTGGAGGGAGGGTGTTACAGTACAATACAATACAACAATACTGGAGTAACAATACCTACGAACAGTAGATAGTGGACATGACAGAACTAAATGTGTAACTAAAAAGGAAAAGAAACAAACAAACAGAACAAAACAAAACAACAAACACGGAACCCCCCCTTCCTCCTCCGACACACACACACACACACACACACACACACACACACACACACACACACACACACACCACACGCACCAAACAACAACAAAACCGAAAGCATTAGTACAAATTTGCCTAGGAATATGACCATAACCCAAGTTCAAATGTAGTTGTACTTTAACTAAAACACATTGGGGGAGGAGGGATATAAAGGACAAAGATTAAACAGAATACACTCCCCTAGAAGATGGACTTGTCCGGTGACGAAATATGAAGGAACATCGCTCACCGGCACTCTTTTGTCAAAGTTGGTATGTCTAGGAACCTGGGCAATCCGAAGTCATCAAGAAGGGCAGGTTATATACAGTCTTCACAAAAAGTTAAGGACCAGTCAACATAATGGGTGACAGTTTCAATAAATCAGAAAAAATAAACGAATAAGATTTTTCCCGTAAAATTCCGTAGCAAGGTTAAGGGGTAATTAGTGAACATGGCGACCACTGTGTGGATGGCACGTGCGCGTCACACAGCATGCTTGGCACGTTTGAAAATCTGCAATTTCGGCAAAACTAGACCGAGTTTCAGTGTCCAGTGAGCGATACCTGGGGTTTTCTGCACGGCAAAAATGAGATGCAGGTCAAAGAATGTTATGAACTGGTTATGAACTGTGCTCATTTGTTTGCCTACATAAGCCGCCGTTCACTACACCAGCATGCCACCACGACAAAAGTTGAATGATATTTGCATGTGGTCCTTAACTTTTTGTGAAGGCTGTATGTATATACAGGTTCAGGTAAACTACCTGTTGTTTTGGGCAGTCAGATGGCCAGTGTGAGGGTCCACACTCTGGTACTTGGTGAACTCTCCCGTCATGTATCCGGTGGGAGCCTCCATCTGTAGGGTGCTGTAGTGCGGGATGTCGCCTGTTGTAACCAAGCCATTCATTACAATAGGACGGGACAGCAATTCATATATATTCACTCCGTTGATCTTCGAGATATCTCAGCGCAAAGCCTTGAGGAAGTACAGTGAGCTATGACAGCCGAGCTGGTAGAGATAT
>JACVVK020000056.1:1582500-1590000 GCA_018292915.2 Batillaria attramentaria
GACATCAAGAGTTCACTCGGAGAGAATCCGCAGGATGTCGGCATTCTCCGGTACTGCATAAGAAACTCTTGAAGTGCTCGCTTCGGGGGCAGAGAAGACTTCCTGAGAGCTTGCTTGAAAGTCTGCACCAGCCGTTCTGCAGCTCCATTGGTAGCAGGATGATATGGCGCTCCTGTCAGGTGCGTGATCCCACGTTCCCTTGCACCAGCTCTGGAACTCTTCAGAAACAAAGGTGGTTGCATTGTCGGAGACCAACGTGTGTGGGTATCCGAAGTGAGCGAAGTCTTCTTCCAGCAGGTCTAGAGTAGCTCTAGTGGACGTGGATGACGTTGGGTGGATGCATGGGTACTTTGAGTAAGCATCCGTGATCACCAGCCAGTTGGTGCCCATGAAGTTGATGGCGTGGTCCACGTGAACTCGGCTCCATGGCTTCTCTGGTAACATCCAGGGATGAACTGGCGGTTTGGATGGCTTGTTCTGATGTTCGCCGCAGGAGTCACATCGTCGACTCGTCATCTCTATTGCAGCGTCGATACCGGGCCAGTATACTGCAGTTCTTGCCAACTGCTTCATGCGTTCCATGCCGAAGTGTCCGATGTGCAGAAGATCAAGGATCTTGGGCTGCAGGCTTTGTGGAATCACAACTCTTGTACCATAGATGAGGCATCCGTGGCAGATACTGAGAGAATCAGACAACTTCTGGAACTTTCTGACTTCTTCGTTGATCTCAGCGTGCTTCAGCGGCCACCCTTCGCGCACGTAGCGCATCACTGTAGCTATCACTGGATCTTTGCCTGACTCTTGACGAAGGATGTTGGAGTCGAAGGGTTTGACTTGAAGACTGAGAACTCGGATGGCGCACACCATGTCCGTGTCTTCCCCACTCTCCTCCCTGTCAAAGTCGATGTCGTCTCCAGAAGGCAAGCGACTGAGGGCATCTGCATTGCCGTGATCTGCAGTTTTCCGGTACTCGATCGTGTAGTCGAACTGGTTCAGCCATAGGGCCCACCGAGCTAGTCTGTTAGCTGCAAGAAGTGGTGTCCCTTTCTTTGGTCCGAACAGCGCCGTCAGGGGCTTGTGATCAGTCACCAGTATGAACTGTCGTCCGTACAGATACTGGTAGAATTTCCGCAAACCATAGATGATGGCTAGGGCTTCCTTGTGGATTTGGCTGTAGTTTCTTTCTGCAGCTGTAAGAGTCTTGGACACATTGGCAATTGGGCGCTCGCTTCCATCCGGATAGCGATGAAACAGTACTGCTCCAATTCCAACGTTGGATGCATCACAAGCCAGCCCCACAGGCTTATCTGGGTCGAAGTGTACAAGGACTTGGTCAGAGGAAAGCACATTCTTCAGTTGTTCAAAAGCTGCTTGTTCCTCTTCTCCCCACTTCCAGGGACTTGCCTTCTTTGTCAGGCGGTAGAGCGGCTCTGCCATAGTAGCCAGGTTTGGGATGAATTCCCGTAGAATTGTACTGAGCCCAGAAAAGACTTCAAGCTTGAGACATCCGTAGGTGGTGGCATCTTCAAGACTGCCTCGACTTTGGATCCTTTGGAGATTCCTTCAGCCGATATAGTGTGTCCAAGGTATTCCACACTGGGTTGAGCAAACAGGCATTTTTCACGACGGCATCTGAGTCCTTTGTCGTTCAGACGCGTGAGTAGTCGCTCCAGGTTGCTCAGATGATCTTTGGCATCCTTCCCGCTGGTGAGTATGTCGTCTTGGAAGACGGCAACTCCAGGCAGATCACTGGTCAGATTTTCCATGATCTCCTGAAAATAACCAGGTGCTGACTTGATTCCGAAAGGTAGTCGTTGTTGCAGAAGTACCCCACGGTGAGTGCTGAGGGCTAGTCTGCGTTGACTTTCTGGTGCCAGCTTGATCTGGTTGTAGGCATCAGCGAGGTCGATCTTCGTGTAACCGAATCCTCCTCCCAGCTTTTGCATCAGTTCCTCTGGGAGAGGCATTGGGTGACGGTGATCAGCAAGTTGATCGTTGATCCCGACTGAGTAGTCACCACAGATCCGCAGTTTTGGCTTCAGGGCGCCTGCACTGTTTGTCTTACGAATTGGAACCACTGGTGTTCCATAGTCGTTGAACTGGACTGGCTTCCAGACTCCTTTGGCGATGCCTTCTTCGTAGCCTTTCGTCAGGTCATCACGAAGAGCGAACGGAACCGGCCTTGCCTTGTGAAAAACCGGCTTCGCGTCGGACTTGAACTTTACTTCCAGCTCAAAATCCTTCAGACATCCCAATTCTTCCTTGAAGAGATCTGGGAACTTGTCGCAGAGAGTGTGGCAATCCTTTTGAAGAGAAGCATAAGTTGTGCTGGAGGTCTTCGGATGCGATTCTTTTGCACCCTCGCTCTTGACTTGACTCTCTATGCTCTTCAGTCCAAGGGCATTGTCCACTGAAATTCCCAGAGCCTGGATCGCGTTTCGTCCAAGTAGGTTGAGATCAGGGATCTTGGTGACGATGTAGGGAATGGAGCTCTGTTTACCAGTCACTGGGTCCTTAGTCTGGCCCATGAAGGTGCCCAACACGGGTAGGTCGTGCTTGCTGGCAGACTCGTACCGATGTGTGACGTCATCCAGCTTCGGTTTTCCCAGTTGTTTCCAGACTGGCACAGAAACAAAATTTCCTGTGGTTGCGGTGTCCAGCTCCATCGTGAACTGTTGATCCTGGATTGTGACTGGAACGTCCACCCTAGGAGTATCTTGGGGAACTTCGCCGAGGATGGCTTTGACGAGCTCTGCTTTTGTGATACTTTTCACTGAAGATTTTGCAGACTGTCGTCCCCCTTGTTGCTGTTGATGCAGTTTTTTCCTGCAAACAGCCTCCAAATGTCCTGTCTTCTGACAGTAGTTGCATTTGGATTCTTTGTAGAAGCAGTCTGTTGCTCTATGAGCCTTTCCACACCTGTAGCACTTTACTGAATTGCTGGTCGTGGAGTTAGACTGCAGGTGGTTCTTTGGTCGACCCCCTTTGTTGTTCATCTTGACTTTGTTGACCGGTCTGGGCTTGGAACCGTAGACAGTTTCCTTGGCCACCTTTGCCGCGTCTTCAGTCTCTATGGCGATCTTGACAGCCTTGGCAAAATCCAACTCGGTATCCTTGACCTTGAAAAGAGCCTTCAAGACAGCTTCGTTGTTGACAGAACATATGAATCTCTGCCTAAGAGCTTCATCTTGTGGATCTTGGATCGAAGGAAAGTCACAGGTAGCCGCGTCTTGACGTATACGGGCTGCCAGCTCCTGGAGTGTTTCGCCTGGCTTCCGTTCCATGTTGCTCCAGAACTTGAAACGTTCTCGCACTATGAACAGTTTTGGGTCAAATTGTTCTTTCATGAACTCGACGATTTGGTCCATCGTCAGATCGTTGATGTTCATTCTTGGATTCTGTTGAGCAGCCAGATTTGCCAGTTGCTTGTAGACAGCCGGAGTCTGATTAGTGAGGAAGACTTGAGCCTTGCGGTCGTCAGGAACGGCGTTGGCTGCAAGAAATGTGCAGAATCTTGACCAGTAGTCAGGCCACAGTTCTGAAGTGGAATCAAAGGCAGCGAAAGGTGGAATAGCGGCGGTCGAAATAGTAGAAGTGTGAGGACGGGTACTTGCGCTGGAATCCCCAGTCGGTGTCTGAACTTGAATCATCTTCATCAACGCACCCATCTGCTCTCTATGGACTGCTAATTCTTCTTCATGCTGCTTTGCTTGAATCCTCATCTGTTCCTTCTGCTGTTCATTCTGCTGTTCCATTTGTTCCTTCTGCTGTTCTAATTGCTCTCTAAGCAATTTTATCAGCTCCGCTGTCTCTGCCATGGTCAGTCGTCAAGTTTCGCTGCTGCAACAGTTGAAGGGGTGCAACTTCTGTAGTTGGAGTTTCTTGAGTACTGGAGAGTACTGTCCCTTCGTAGGTAGATCAATGTCGAATCCTGTCGGCGACGCCAAATATTTCTGTTGTATTTTTCTCCTGCTATGTCGCTTTCTCGGTGCACTCGCAGAGAAGACACGGGATACAACAGGCTGGAACTCCAATACTTTATTAACAGAAGATGCGTAAGAACAAACTCATGAAAGAGGAAGAACCCAGAACGCTGTGCAGTGCTGCTTATATACTAACAGGTCAGATCTAGAACATTCTGTAACATACTGGCAAGTACGGAATCTTTCCCAGGTTACGTAATCTGCTGACGTTACTGCACTCGCATGTTCTGGGATGGTCTAGAAATTTCCATCGAAATGCAGTGACTTTTCGCGATCTCTACAACACATGCAATGTCAACTCAGGCTCGGTTTACATGAAAACTATAAAAGCGACCATTTTCTAGTAGTAAATCAGTTCAGAGTCCGTATTCAAGCTATCTACTGCCAAAACATTGAGTGATTTAAATAAATATTAAGCCTGTAAACGAAAGACAACCAACTTGTCTCAAAAGGGCGATAACTCCCAAATCACTTAAGCAATCATCACACGCTTGAATCGTCTAATGTAACATTTTGATAAATTTGGATACCCCAAATTTGAAGCCATTCGGTTAAGTATCTTCGAAGAAACGGGCCCGGACACAATTCACACACATACACACAGACGGCACTCAGTGAGGAGGAGAAGCGCGTTCGGAACAGCATACATGCCAGCATCGATGACGCAGGTTTTCTTACGTCATTGTCAGAGTTACACTTGCATAATCGTCTCTGCGGGAGATCGGCAGTGACGTGCGTTTGTACCACAGATGCTTGCCCATGAACGTGGAAATTTTAGCCCGTCCTATTATGTTGTTTCCATTACTATGGAAACAACATAAAAATTGCCCCAGCTTCCGAGCCCTCCGTGGATTCCACCCATTACCAGGGAGGAATACCATTGGAGCCAGCAAAGAGTTGTGGCAGGAAAAAAAATTGCCCGAGCTTCCGGGCTCTCCGTGGACTCAACCAATGACCTGGGAGGAACACCACTGGAGCTGGCGAAAAGCTGCGGCCAGCACACACACGCAAAACAACAACAATGGGTATTTGTAAGATTCAAGAATCCTATGAGGGTTAAAATGGTGGTCCAGTCTCGTTCCAGATCTCCACGATACCGCCTATTCATCAAGCATTTAGAATCTTACGCCAGTTTGTTCGTCGTGGAGAATATAAATCCTGCTAATGCTTTCAGTCATTGTCTGTTACTAACCTGGCCAGGTACTGCTTGGAGTGAAAGTTACCGCTAGCCTGCAGACCCATGTGGATACCATGTTGCAGCCAATGGTTCCTAGCAGCAGCTTCGTCACGAACTCCGGCGTGCAGCACCTCAACGTTGGTGTTGATGTAAAAGTTGGCGTTGAACACGGCGGGGGATGCCAGGTCTCCAGCCTCTGTGTATCACAGACAGGCCAAGCATTAAGTGGGTTGCTCGTGTGCGAAGAAAACAAAAACGAGGAGACTCGAGTATGATGTTACAGATGTAACACACGAGATGCACGCCCCAGCACCCAGTTTACAGATTGAAGCTGGATTAAGCTGCACAGGCCCTGGGCGCTTTATGCGTACGCGTGAAGCGTCCCGGGTCAATGGAGCTTAAAGGCTGGAAATGTCCCGTTTCGTTGGTGTCGGGGAGTTCATCTGGCGTGTTACAGTCGTAAATAAGTCAGAATGCCGGGTCCCCTTTAGATTCTGTCGAATGCATGTCGTTTCTGTGGTGCAGCACTGCAATTAGTAGTACATGTTTATGTCACACACACACACACACACACACACACACACACACACACACACACACACACACACACACACACACACACACACACACACACACACACACACACACACACATCGGGCACAGAGAGAGAGAGAGAGAGAGCCTGCACGTGCAACAACATAAAGAACACATTATATTACCAGCAACACAACAGACAGAGAACAGCACGAGAAAAGCTGCCAGCGTCGCCATGATGAGAACTGTCTGTCAGCAACAGATATTCCAAGGTCAGCCTAAGATAACCTATCTGCGCAATAGAACGAGATCTCCAGTGACCCCGCCTGAAAACGACCACCATGACTCCTAGATAAGCGTGCACACGACTTCATATCTGAATGTAGATAGAGTATTTTATTGACGGTCACCGTAAAGTTATAAACTAATTCGTCTGGGATTTTTTTTTCTTTCTTTTTTTTTAATGCGGGAAGTGGAACACGTTATACGAAATCATGATTCCATAGCTCTCGGTAGATAATGTGCAGCGTAAAAACTGCGACAGACGCATGTCAGAGAGAGAGAGAGAGAGAGAGAGAGAGAGAGTTTCTGTGCATTTGTGTGCCTATAATTATGTGCGTAGTTCATTCTGGACACCTTGATGTGAAGAAAACGTATAGCCAATAGTTCAGTTTCTGTGCATTTGTATGGGGAACCGGGATAGCCGTATGGTAGAGCGTTGGACTCTCAATGCTCGGGTCGGGAGTTCGAATCCCGGCTGGCGCCAAATATTTGTGCTGGCCTTTTTCTCGTTGCCCCGTCTTTGATATCACCCTTACGTGGTGGGTGGGTGTTTGGTGGTTGAACGTCCTTTTCCTTCACATTCATGTGATATCAAAGACAGGGCAACGACGAAAACGCCAACACAAATATTTGACCCCATCCAGGATACGAACTCACGACCCGAGCATTAGAAGTCCAACGCTCTACCATTCGCCCCCTCCCCCCCCCCCGCCCCCCCTGGTGGAAAAGGACGTTAAATTCCTAAACACCCACCCACCCTGTGCATTTGTGTGCCTATATTATGTGCGTAGTTCATTCTGGACACCTTGATGTGAAGAAAGCGTATTGTCAATAGTTCAGCGAGGCCACCCTGCCGTGTTATCAACAGCCCACAATACTACATAGAAAATACTTTGAAACAACACTGAATAACATGATAACGCAGCCTTCAACATAATTCTCAAGGTCTTTACTGCTTTTCAACATTGTCAAAGACCTGATATTACTGAACAGCCAAGTTCACCCGATCAAATTTTCGTGCGTCTTCAGCAAGCTGTTGATGCAGCCCTGCACATCATGCACCGTGCCCACACAGATGTAGGCGCGGTACTGCTGCACATGCGTACTTCCAGACGCGAAGGTGTGCTTCCGGTACACGACGTTCCACTTGTTACTGGAGGCGGCTGGGTAGCGCAGATGGGAGAAGTTGAAGGTACCGTAATACTGGTACAGGTCCGTGTCCTGGTCAGGCGGGGCGTATATCCCCATAGCGTAATGGTCATCTTGGGTGGACATGACGAGGGGCAGTCTGATGGTCAGCAAAAAAAAAAAAAAAAAATTAAGCAGGTCAGCCACGGACGGACTAGTCAATTGACACAAATATCATACAAGGGTGGGTGGGTGTTGGGGAGTTTAACGTCATTTTCCACAACGTATGGATGATGTCAAAGACGGGGCAACGAGAAAAGTCCAGCACAAATATTTGGCCCCAGCCGGGATTCGAACTCACGATCTGAGCATTGAAAGCCCAAAGCTCTACCGTCT
>JACVVK020000056.1:1592500-1667500 GCA_018292915.2 Batillaria attramentaria
GGGTTAGCCCCGGGTTAGAGTCTAACCTCGAACTAAACTAGCTGTAGGGTTAAATTTTTTCTGTCGGTTTTTTTTTTTTTTTTTTTTTTAAATCAGGAAGCGGGTCCATTCCAGCAAGGTGCCTATGCCGCTATAGAAGGATTCTTGTCTTTCTTTCTTCGCGCCCTTTATTTAAATTTAATTTTGTTTTGGGGTTTCTTTTGTCCTAGTCTGGGTAGGCCCGTAGTTAAATTAACCTCGAGTTTTACACACGGGCCCTGGATACTAGAGCACCAGCTATAGGTGTACGCATTTAAAGATCACGGGGATGAAACAAAATAGAAGAGCGTTTTTGCCGTTATGCCGCTCGAAATCATTGCACCGCCAATCAGCGAGTTCGCACGTGACGTCATAGCACAGGAAAAACGCTTTGTATTTTCAGTTGTCGGTTAGAAAGATTAAAAGGGGCCGTTTACCACCCTAAAACCGACTTTTGCTAAAACATTACTACAATCTAAAGAAGTGTAATAATAATAATAGGGGGAGCCGGGGTGGTCGAATGGTACAGCGTTGGACTTCTAATGCTCGGGTCGTGAGTTCGATCCCGGCTGGGGCCAAATATTTGTGTTGGCTTTTTCATCGTTGCCCCTTTTTTGATATCACCCTATGTGGTGGAAAAGGACGTTAAACCCACAAACACCCACCCGTAATAATAATAATAATAATAGTGAGTATTGTATAGGCGCTTTACCCAGTTTCATGAATCGGCTCAAAGCGCCGCGAACCGGCTGAACCCAACACGCACGCTCACGTGAATCACACGCATTCTCTCACACACTGGACATAAACACATTACAACCACGTGGTGCGAAGGGTCAGCTCAGCTATTTAAATTTCGGAATTTAGAATTGCAATTTTTTTTTTCAAATTTGGTGGGCTGAACATTTATAAAGCAGAAGTGTATATGCTCATGTTCTGAAAAAAACCAAACCAAACCAAAACAACAACAACAACAACAACAACAACACCAACAACAAAACGTCTTTAAATGAGAGCAATCGTCATCGAAGCGTTTCAAGCGGCATAGCAACGGAAAAAGAGCGTCCATTTTGATATCCTTCGTGAACATCGTATATCATATAATTATAGATTAGTGTTGAGCGCAGCCATGCTCGCATCTTTTTCCACGGGGCTAGCGCTGACCATACAGGACTAGACCTGTAACAACAAAAACCAAAATCAACCAGTCCCGACGTGCAAACATTGACTCACGGCCATCTGCAGCTCCCTGCCGTGGTCCCAGGCGTTGATGAACTCCTTGTTGTTCCACACCACGCTGTCCACGGCCGCCCCCATCCTGTTGGACGCGCTGACGTGGAGCTGGTGCTTGCTGTCCGACACGGTCCACCGACCCTCGAATCCCCCTTCCACGTAACCAAGGCGATGCTCGTGAATGCCGTTGGTCAGGTAATGCTCCACGGCCTGCTGGTAGCTGTGGGCGCCAAGCGAGTCCCGGATGTCCTTGTATCTGCCCAGACAACACCGTTATTACGGATGAACTTGCTGACATCTACCATCAGCAGTAAGTCAGCATCAGACAATGACAATGACAAGTCAGCACTAGAGACCTCTAGTGATAGTCTATGCTGAGCGTGTAGTATTGCCTTTGTATTGTCGTGTAGTGTAGTGTAGTGTAGTGTAGTGTAGTGTAGTGTAGTGTAGTGTAGTGTAGTGTAGTGTAGTGTTGTGTTGTGTTGTGTTTCGTTGTGTTGTGTTGTGTTGTGTTGTTATGTTGTGTTGTGTAGTCGCAATGTAATGTAGTGTAGTGTAGTGCATCATGTAGTGTTGTAATCCAGCATTGTGCTGCATTGCATTGTACTGTATAGTAACACAATGTGTCATATGGTAGCCGGCGTGATGTATTGTATAGAATTGCACTGTTCTATTTCGTAGTGTATTGTACTGTGTGTGTAAGTGTTTGTAAAGAAAACAACCCCCAAAAGAATAATAATTAAAAACAAGGAGGAACGGCCCCGTCCTACAAAGTTGTTTCTCCAAATTTCATGTTATTTTGTCTGTTTTGTTGTTATTGTTGCCGGTTCTCCCCTCTCCAAGTTCTACCAATGACACTAGATCCTCTACGACCTCGACCGATTAGTCACGTGACTGGGGGTGGGGCCGGGTGGGGGGAGAGAGACAGACAGACAGACAGACAGAGACAGAGAGACACAGAGAGAGAGAGAGAGAGAGAGTGGGTGGGTGGGTGTTTAGGAGTTTAACGTCCTTTTCCACCACGTAAGGGTGCTTTCTAAGACGGGGCAACGAGAGAAAGGCCAGCACAAACATTTGGCCCCAGCCGGGATTCGAACTCTCGACCCGAGCATTGAAAGTCCAACGCTCTACCATTCGGCCACCCTGGCTCCCCAGAGAGAGAGAGAGAGAGAGAGAGAGAGAGGTCAGTTCCGTGAACTAAACATTTGACGTCAGCCTCAGGCAGGTCGTCATACACAGACAGAGAGATGACGTCAATTCCGCGAACTAAACATTTTCACGTCAGCCTCTAGCACTGCTATCGTCTGAGGAAGCTTGTTTATGTCTTGTGATTTCCCTGTTGGCTTTGTGGCTTCCCCGATTGAATTATTTTTCACATGAAATCTGGAAGATCTAGAGGGCTGGTTAAATGTCGGAGGCAGTGACGATACTTGCTTATTTTGTCTGTGAACTAAGCGTTTGACGTCAGCTTCACACTGGTGGTATGACAGATGATGCTTGTGCATGTCTTGTGATTTCCCTGTTGCTTTTGTGACTTCCCTGGCTGAACTAATTTTTACATAAAATCTGGAAGATCTAGAGGGCTGGTGAAACATGGACTAGAATACTTTGGATTGTACTTATGAAATCGAAAATTTGGAACTCTTTTGACCGGTGCTTCTCGCAGAAACTTGAAAAAGTTATGTTTATCTAAAAGTTCAGTTATTCTAAATGCTAAAGATATAATAGTGCAGTAGTTCCTGTCATATGTGCAGTTGTCACACTAGACAAAAACGCCGGGATGATAAGTAATTTGCAGTAGTCTTTTCATAGATATTTGATCTTATGTGCAAACCACCCCTACCTCGGAAATATTTTTTTTACACAAAACCAGTCAGAGCTACAGAGCTGTAGCACTAATCAATGCAGTGTGATTGGGTGAACTTCCAAAGTCTAGAAAATGAAGGAATTTGAACAACTTTTTCGAAAAAATTCGTAACATGACCGATTTTTTAAAATTGGCGATAACTCTTCTGAAAATGCGGCAGGCTAAAAATCGTGAAAGGTAGCTCTGGAGAAGGTGATTTCCCATTTCATCTCAAAGTAAAAAGGCCTCCATCGAGGTGGTTTAGGAGATAGCCATCATTACATCCGTCCACACACACACACACACACACACACACACACACACACACACACACACACACACACACACACACACACACACACACACACGTCATTCCCGCCAAAAAGAACGCAGCAGCAAAGTGTGCACGTAAGGTGTCTATGACGCAGATTTCGTTACGTCACTGTGTGCGTGAAAGTAAGTATTGTTTGGAGAAACGTCACAGTCTTGTTTTGTATCACTGAAACTTGCTGCTGCGCGTAGCAAAATCTGCCCCGTCTCATAAAGTTGTTTCTCTATAGAGAAACAACTTAAAAAAGAAAGAAAGTCTTTGATGAGCATCTAGCGACTTACAGGTCTGATGTGCTGCGGACATCGCTATCTTCTTCTTCTTCTTCTTCATTTTTTGGTAAATCTCCAGACAAGTGTAATGAAATCTACGAATGTGCACAGAAAGTACGAGAAATATGAACTGCCTGGACCATTCAGTACTGGTCATAGTGCCGTAAAATATAAAAATAGGAAATCAAATGAAAAGAAAATGTGGAAGATCGTTCACCAAAAGCTCTATAAACGTCCTATGGTACCTTTATGGTTGGCCCATCACTCCTCAAGGCCAAGATTATCTTCAGAAAAGGCGCGCAAGCAAATTCACTCAATGCCACAACGTCTGTAACTCACCTGGCCAGGTACTGCATGGAGTGGAAGTTGCCGCTAGCCTGTAGACCCATGCCGATACCATGTTGAAGCCAGTGATGTTTTGCGGCAGCCTCGTCATGAATTCCGGCGTTCACCACCTCGGGGTTGGTGCTAATGTAGAAGTTGTAGTTAAACACGGCGGGGGACGCCAGGTCTACAGCGGCCTCTGTGACTGGGACAATTGTAATGTGTATCATTGATATAAACAAAATGCAAGAGCCCCATCATTTATCTGTTGTATGATTTTTTTTTTTTTTTTTTTTGGTAATCGGGAGTTCGATGAATTAGCATGAAGGTGCAGCGTCTCCTACAGTCATGTCCTAGGTTTATACTGCCCCGTAGACCAGTTTGCATCATTTGTTCAATGACAATATTACAGGTTTTTTGTTGTTGTTGTTTTTCAAGTAGGGCAGACACACATACTGAGCCGTGAATCAGTCTTTGTTGCTTGCGCGGCATTAAGCCTTAAAAACTCACTCACTCACTCACTCACCCTATCATTTGTCTTCAATGACAGTAGTTTCGGTTCGCCATAGAGAGCCTCAGAGAAAGAGAGAGAAACAGAGAGAGAGAGGGAGAGAACGAACGAACGAACGAACGAAACTTTATTTTACAAGGATAAAAGATTAGGTCACAGACCTGTCTTACATCTTGTCCTTGCTAGGCAATAACTAAGAAAGTTAAACTAAGTAAACTAAGTAAAGCGCGTGCACCCACCCACCCTCACACACACACACGCACACACACACACACACACGCACACACACACACACACACACACACACACACACACACACACACACACACACACACACACACACACACACGCACACGCACGCACGCACGCACGCGAGATATATCGAAATAATGAAATGGAGGGGGGGGGGGAGGAGAAAACGAGAGAGAGAGAGAGAGAGAGAGAGAGAGAGGTAGTGCAACTAAACGTTACCAACTCAACTGAAAGTTACCAGCAACGAAAATGACAAAGATGAGAAACTAAACGTTACCGGCAAATGACAAAAACGGAAAACAACTAAGCTAAACGTTACCAACAACGCAAATGACAAAGAGCCCGAGAACCGCTGCCAGTGTCGCCATGATGCACCTCTCACTGCCGGACCAAAGACTGAACGGATTACAATGCTAGAAAAGAGGTCAGGTCGTTGTTTTCCCGCAGATCTTCATCATCCGCTACAATGAATGTTTTTCCTGTGACCCTAGTTCAGCAGCACTGATAGAGGTTCTGCGTGAGTTTTGTTCGGAAAGTATTGTCAGTCGTGACGCACTGACAGAAACTAATCTAAGACCTCTTCCACAGCATGTTAGTGGTGATTTTTTTTTCTTTTCTTTACTGAACAGACCCCTACAATCTGAGAAACGGCAGGTGCCTACTACTAATCTACCGGTCTGGTCCATATGATGCAAACATTGAATATTGAGTGCGGTAGTCAGTGGTGGCGGTGCTTGTCACAGTGGTGGTGGCGGCCTAGCGGCGTACGCAACCGTGACTAACGCAGGGGAATGGGGAGGGTGGCCGGGTGGGTGAAGGTGGGTGGGGGGGGGGATGGGGGGTAGGGGGTAGACACATTTGATGAATGCTGCCTAGTGGAGCCGGAAAGTTTTGGAAACGTGTTTTATTATTTGTGTGACTGATTCTCGTTCACTGAGTTTGAGGTTCAGTCATGGTGTTCGGTTGGTCAGTTTTCCTGCCCGTCAGTGCATTATTATAGTTTATCTTTCAAGTTTTTGCTGGTTTTAGTAGAGAGTATCGGCGGTAGCCGTGAGAAACCAGAACCGACTAGACTAGCGGTTTTTTTTTCTTCTCTATTTGTTACTGATTCAAGTTATAATTACGGGGTGTGTGTAGATCTAACTTTCATTGACCGCTGACTGAGTTTTGTTACTGACGGAGTGCACAGTTAGTACTCAGTAGTATCACTGAGTGCCAGCCGCTAAGCTGAATGATGACGTTCTCACTGAGTACGAGGAAACTACTGAGCCGTGTTAAAATTGCCGGCGGGATAAGGCTGAGAGGGTGGGTCAGTGTTTGGGAGTCAAGTTTAGCGTCCTCGAGTCAGTCAGTTTTGAATAAGGTCAGTAGTAGATGGCTATTGAATACATGTGCCACTGACTTACTCAGTTATGTTTTTCAGCAAATTTTCCTACGCTATGGTGAGCTCAACAAGGCCAGAACTGTCCGGCCGGCCGTCTCCAGTGCCGGACTGCCGTGACTCAGTCAGTGACGACTGAGTCTTCGCTGAGTCACAGTTTAAAAAAAAAAAAAATCCTCACTGAGCCGGTTTCGCCGTTACTGAGCCTCCGCCAGCAGAAGTTTGGAGGAATCACCAAATCGGCCTATGGTGTCCCCAGCCTTGTTTTTCTTTTGTGAACCAATGCAAGGAAGGCAGACAAACTGAATTTTTTTTTTTTTTTTTTTTCACGGAAGGCACTCGGGCAGCCCATGCGCGCACAGAAGCCAAGCCGCGTTCCAGTCGCTGCGGCGGAGTGTGCTACAGCACAGGTGTCCGTTCTTCTGCGCATGCGTTGAATGACCTTCGACCTCCCTGTGGAAAGGCGATCACGGTGGCAGCGGATGATGATCGGAAGTTGGTGCCAGTTCCTGACCTACTGGGGTTAACGACTCAAACTATGCCTCCTTTGGTCTCGTTTCGTAAACTACAAATGAATGACTCCCTTGTAAGTATCTTTAACCTTATCTATCTGCGGTGAATCCACCTCTTTTGACCGCAGCATAAATCACTGGGTTACGAACTCATCCTTCACGATTGATTAGGGCGAGATAGGCAAATTCAGTCTTACTCAACCTTAGCGTACGTGATTCACTTCGTTTAACAAGTAGGTTTTCACGGCGCCCTCGTAGGCACTTCAGTACATTGTTGTAATAACTGCCAGTGGAGAGACGAGAATTATGAAGTGTATGTTTATTATTTCGTCACGGCTATGGACACCGACAGATCGAGGTGTGTTACGGGAGGTATCGATGACGATGTTCAGACTTCGACTCATAACTTAGAGCATCAGTAAAGAGTACTGGTACAGTTTGTAAAGTTCCACCGATGTGCCTCCTCAACGCTGTTTAGATCGTGATGTTCATGAGGACTGTTAACGGCAGGTGCCTCTGGCTTTGCGACCACGTATTTCAGATTCACAAGTTCTCTACCCCTTGTTTACAGTTACGCTCAACAAAAATACATTAGCTACAGCGACATACGCTTTATGACATAATTAGAAATGCACATGCTGCATGCCTGGTGATAGGCCCAGTATGTGACAAGGATTAAAGTGAACGCCCTGTGTGGGTGTGTGTGTCATCGCAGTTGCTGTCTTGACCGCAGTCATTCGCTCATTGTGTGGGTGAGGGAAAGGTACAGGAATGTGTAGCTGGCTGTAAGTTAGTGTAAGGGACTATTAAGTTGCTCAGGAAGCTGTGGGTGGTGACATAAATGAGCTCTTGCTAGTACAGCAAGCGTGGTAACCTATATTTACCGCAAGAAGGGGATTCTTTTCTTTGTGACAGTCATTGTTGGCCTTTCACTGACCTCATGCAGCTACAGTTTCTGTACAAGGAGTGTTGTTTACGTGTTAGTAACAAGGCAGTTTATAAAAGCTTGTGAACAGGCACTTGCAGTGACAAGCTGAATTGGACTGTTGGTATAATATTCGTTTACTTGGACAGTGATCGTGACTGTGGATTCCTGCTTTATTTCTGTTGTCACCAGTATGTATGTAATTCATTTTGGTTGTGTCATTGGTAGGATCAGTTTCTAAATCCATATGTATAGCTTTCGTGGCAACAACATCAATACATTAACAGATGTGTATAGAATAAAAAAATAATCGTGAAATGCACAGCTTGATTTTGTGTTGGCCACCTGTTGCTTGCTGCATCAAATTGAATGTCAGAATGCATGTCACTTGTGGTTTTATGTTTTGTCTAGGGTGGTGGTGGGTGTGGTCTAGTATTGAATATTAATAATAAATATATTCATGCAAAATACAGCCTGGTATTGTGTGTGGGCCACCTGTTGCCTGCTGCATAAAACTGATTGCGTGAGTCACACACAGGTATTTTTTTTCACCAAAGTGTAGTTATTGTTTCATGTGGTTTGAACAAGGAAGGTTATGCCTCGTCTGTTCATACTGCTGACAACAGTCCTCTGACAAGTGGTCATGTCATTGACGTTGTGTTTGCTGGTGCTTTCTCTGACATCAGCACTGTGAAAATTAGAATCTATAAATAAACAGAAGTTATTTCTACATGATGAGACCAGCCAGTGCCTGATAAAACTAGAGTGTGTTTTCAGAAATGCACAAGCAAATGCAAAGCGATAAACTAGCGTGAGGGAAAATTGAGCTTATTCACAGCTGGTCCAAAGGTTAAAATCACAGTGTGTATTCAACATGTACTAAGCTCATCTTCACCAGTACACTTTGTGGATGTGTTACCGGCTGTAAGTGTCAGTCACAGACTTAAGTGTTGTACGTACTAAAGCTGACTATGAAAAATGCTTTGACTTCATCTCCCTGAGAAGTCCTCACTAGACCTATCCAAACATTTAGAAGAAGAAAGAAGGTTTAAAAAAGAAAAGAAAAAAAAAATGTAAAATTAACAAACAGTTATATCATTGAATGTTGTAGATTTTTGTTAATTCAATTTAATTTTTTGTTAATTTTAAATCGTTTTTTCTTCTTCCGTATCCTCCCCCCCCCCCCTTGTTTAATTTTATAAAAATAGTTTTACAATTGGGTCAACAGCTGTGAAATATCTGCTATGCTAACTTAGATTAGTGGCTACCTTGACGTGACTTAGGGTTTACCTGATGCTTACTTTGATCAGGTATCATTATGCAAATCAATATCTAATGAACGTGATGAACATTGCACTGTCCGCATATCTCAGGATGGGTTCAGTTCAGATAATTATAATAAGGTCGCTGTGGTCATCTGATAATTTGCTAGATAAACCATTCTATTCTTAGTTAATCAATTCTTCATACATCAGCGATTGTCAAATGCACTCGCCCGCTCGCTTTCGCTACCAAATTTACCGTCGGGCGAGTGAAAGCTCCGGTAGCGGTAGCCCGAATGGCGAGCAGGAATTCTGAGATGAATCAGAACCTAGCAGCCACTCCAGCCTCCAGAAATTTTTTCGGGCGACCAGTTTTGTTCAGGGCGGTAGCCCGAATGGCTATCATGGTCCTGACACATTTGACGATCGCTGATACATGCATGTACCAGTTACATAGAACAGGTGAAAGATGTTCTTCAGTTCAACAAAGTTTCTGTGGACAATAACTGTATGCCCATTGATATATAAATGACAAGTAAGTGCAGCATACATTTCAATTATAAAACTGTTAAACAGCATTTCGGTTGTGACTGTCTTGTGATTTCCGTCATACTGCTGGCGGTGGAGAGGTCTGCAGCTTTGACCTGTGTCAGAACTTACAGAGGAAGCTATGTCTCAGTCAGGAAGTTATTCCACTTGGTACTAGCCATTCCACCTTGTGTACACACCATGACACGCACATGATATATCAAGTGTGCACACTAAACATCCCACGTCCATCTTTCGAAGAAGAGAAGGCTGTGGCCGGTGGCGTGGACAACAGAAATACTGTCACACATGTATGCACCAGTGGGAATGGCAGGGTGAAGGTTTGCACCTTAAGTTCCGGTTAGTGGCAGCAGGCTTTCACTGCTTCATCCTCCAGCCCTGCAGTGCCATGAGAATTTCAAAAGAGATCATCATCTCTGAGGAGAAGTCTACCATATTCATACCATACCATACTATTACTAGTCCAGTCTCAAATACATGTACCATAAACACAAGTATTTGATCAAGCTCAAACTTCTATACATGTATTTATCGTGCATCTCATTCCTGACAGTGGAAGGAGCACATGCTCTTTTACTTGGGTTTCCCCTTTTCAAGAGTCTACATGTACCTTTTTGCTGTCGGAACTTTGAGACATCTGCTGACTAGCAGAATCGCTTTCAGTGGTGTGACAGGCGGGAAGGGGGTGGTGTCAGTGCCAGGTTAGTGGGTCAGCACTTTTCTGTTCCAGGCTAAGTTTATATTGAACAGTAGAGAACTGTGAAGCGCTGTTTGCAGTTGTTGGGTGTGCCGGTATCGTGTAGTGCATGATGAAACGGCTCCAGTTTTTTGGGGGATTTTCTTTCTTCTGTTGCTACTCCTCCAGGTAGGCAGCAGTGTATACTATTAGTGTAGCGTTTTGGCTCACAGTGTCTCTCAAAGCCGGTATTTTGCAAACCAGGTATTTGACTGCTGACTTCATTCGTTTTTGTGTTTGTTTTAGTCCCAATGTGTCTTAGAACGTGCTGTGTTAGATTTTGAAAACTGCGCTGGTCTGTAGATTCCTTGTAACATTTGTGGTGAGCTATTTTTTTCTTTTTTTAAATTTTAAATTGCACTTTAAACTGAAGGTTCAGGCTGTATGACATGTAACGATCTGACTGTTGTGTGTTACAGGTTTCCAGTCGAAACACAGCTACCTGGGATTACCTCTGGAAACTGATCGTGCAGACAGAAAACCTCAGCAGACTGACGTTGCCGTCAACATCCTGAACACGCCTCACTGTCACTGAATGAAAAGATATGTTCCAAAAGTCAGCATAACCTTGCGTTGATTCAGCATGAAAAATTACACTGAATGACAGCGTGTTTGATTAGTTTGCCCGCGAGTGTTGAACCCGGGCAATGTCATCATGTGACAAAACAGAGGTAACATATTTTCTTACCTGTCTACAGTAGTGTGTAGTGATAGTGTTGAAGTCTGACTGACACACATCATGGGAGCTGTCAACAGCTGTTGCATACCTCGCCACCACGGTGAGGTGCACCAAAACGGCAAGGGGTCAAAGTTCAAAGGGCATCGACGCAACCTCAGTGCGACTTTTAACCTCTCCAATTTGGAGGATGACAGTGAGTCTCAGAACTACGTCAACATCAACGCAGCGACCGAGGAGGAGTTGATGACACTGCCTGGGATTCACAGAACTATCGCCAAAAATATTGTCGACTACCGGCGTCAGATCGGAGGTTTTCGTCGTGTGGAGGATCTCGCTCTGGTGTCAGGGGTGGGGGCAGAAAAGCTCAGCCGAATTCGTTGTGATATTAGTATAGGACTTCGGCCCGCTCCTGGTTCTCGAGACAGTTCTTTGCGAGGCAGTCGAGTGGACGGTGATAGCGTGAGAGACCAAAAGGGAAGCCGTGGTGCAAATTCCCAGCAATCTCTTATCAACGTGAACACTGCCAATATCTTCCAGCTTATAAAGATCAACGGTATAGGCATGGTTCTGGCAGAAAATATCGTGACTTACCGGGAAAAGAATGGGCCTTTCTCGACCCTTGATGATCTTGTGAAGGTGAAGGGCATTGGGAATGGGATACTTAGTGCAATACGTCCATATCTCACTGTGGACGCCTCCTCGGCCTCACCCCCACCCAGTTCACCTCCCCCTCCAAGCAACCATCGCCTGTTGAACGGAGGTACTCGTATCCCAGGCAAGACTGCTGTTATCGACGATAACCCCATGCCACTCAGTGACTACCAGAGACGATCCATGACATCCATAGAAAACTTAATGGAGTTGTTGGGGCCCATGGCACAAGTACCCAAGAGACCACAGATTTCAGAGCCTTTCAAGTTTCGACACAAAGATCGGCCAGCGGTGCGTCTGGCGTCTTGGAACCTTCAGCAGTGTTCCCTGGATAAGGTCACCAACCCAGGGGTCAAGGACGTTATCTGCATGACGATTTTGGAAAATGGGTAAGTTGTTTTATCATTAGTTCTCTTTGGTTTAGCTATTTTTGGGGGTGTTGCCTGTCACTAGTGTCAGGAATGATGGGTATTATACAAAAGAAATTTATCATACACTAAGTAAGTACTACACTGTTTTGTAAGGTAGCTTTTTCATGAAAATGGGAGTGTGTTTTTATTGAGGGGCCACAGGCTTGGTAGCTACAGCAGGAATTGGAGCATCTTGTGTTTCATGATGTTTATATTGTGGTAAATGTCACAGGCAGTTAAATTTTAAAAGTACTGTATATATAAAAATTTGATCTGCTAGATTATTCAGTATCCTGTGGTGATACATGTAATTTAAAAAAAAAAAATTTCCTTCCTCAGTTACTCAGGCATGGGATTTGTCTGCCTAAAGGCAAATATCCACCAAAAGCAAATTGGGTTTCCGTCTAAAAAAAATGTGTCCGCCTAAATAAGTCTGGTTGATAAAAAAAAAATTTGTACAGTAGAAACTTGATTGAGCGACATCTTGACTGAGCAACCGTTTTTCTTTCGCGACAGTTTTTGCCCAGCACAGACGTGGTTTTTTTTGTTTGTTTGTTTGTTTATAATTGCTTACTGATGTAAGCATTTCTTTTGGTGACTGACAGTGTTTCACTGAATCAAGTAAATGTAATGATATCTGATGTGATATCCACAGGGTATGTGGGAATGTGTTTATCTCTTGCTAGTTTCACTTGATACCCTGGTTTTTACTGTGTACGTGTGCTGTACACCTGACCTGGTAAACGATGCAGTTGTCGGATAAGCATGAAAATGGGTCTGCTTGGATGCTGTCAAACTATGGATGCGGTTGGGTGGGTGGGTGTTCGTGAGTTTAACATCCTTTTCCACCACGTAAGGGTGATATGAAAGACGGGGCAACAAGAAAAAGGCCAGCACAAATATTTGACCCCAGCCGGGATTCGAACTCACGACCTGAGCATTGCGACTGAGAGTCCAACGCTCAACCATTCAAACTATGGATGCAGTCACAGCATTGAACACAACAGCAAAAATACCTTCCCTTGAGTTGATAATCCTGTAAATTGGTACTTTAAAAAAAAACAACAAAAAACCACACACACACACAGAAAATTTTAAATTAAATAACTTTACAGAGATATAGATCTACAACTAACTTGCCTTGGTCTTAAGGTTGGGATTGTTTGGGGATAAAATTTGGGAAATGATTGATAAGAAGGGTTCATCCTCTGTCTGTTGATATTAATTATGTATGACTTCCACAGAACTTTGCAGTGGGGCATAGGAAGGAACAAAGATTTGAAGAAATGTGATCCTGCTAGCCTGAGGAGAAAACTGTACATTAGAATGTTTGCTCATTTTTATAATTTATTTATACTGTTTGTGCACACAGGTTTGGCATAGTGGCTGTCCAGGAACTCTCTCATGACAAAGCTTTAGAAGAGGTAAAGTGACTGTGTAATACTGTGTTTGTGTCACAGCAGATGTTCGTAAACATTATAATTTACATGCATGCATTAGAAGGCTTGAGGTATTACCAGAGAAGAATCAGAAAACAACAACAACAAAAAAAGAACCCATGCAAGCCCCCTGCTCACTTCCACTCACCAAAACCTGCATTATACTCTCATTTCAGCTGGATAGAACTTAGGCTACATATTATATAATATTACGTACAGCTTAACTCTTGTCTTGCTAAATTATTTTGTCTTATGCTGAAAAAGTCATAGAGGTAGCCCGGAATATTCTGGGCTCAGCACTACCAGTGTGAAGCTTATTTTTGTTCCTGTTATTCATAATGGGCAGTGTCCAGGTACATAGTATGTCTCTAATTCTGTCAACTTGTCTGCAGATTTGTCAAGAGTTGAACCAGCCTACCTTGCCAAATGTCAAGCACTGGTCTGGTCATCGAGGCAAATGGAAATGTGCTGTTTCGCAGGTCGCAGGAAGAATGTTTCGAGTAAGTGTACACATGTACTGTATTTCTGCATCTCAAAGTCAAAGCCTTGTATGAATCATGAATTGACTGGTAACATTTGTGAGCAAGTCATTTTGAATCTTCAGATGGAATCTGAGCAAAACTTAACAGTCACACACTTAAGTTAGAGTGAAGAGCCCTCTTGATGGTGGAGTGGCAGGTTTTTGTGTGTCTGTGCGTGTATGTCTGTCTTGTGTCAGTTCGTGTTACTTACTTCTGTTTTATTAGTTTGGACTGTATTTGTGAAGCGCCTTGAGCTCAGCTTGTAGGGATACTGCACTATAAGAATGTTATATATAATATATTATTACGAATGAGCTGATCACTTTTGCAGATTGCCATGAATCATGATAATTGATCTGGTGATTAGGCAGGTACTTTAACCAAGCAATTTTGTGTGTGTGTGTGTGTCTGCACAGAGTGTGGAGTACAACGGGTTCCTGTACGACAGCTCCCAGAAGATTGAGCTTGTGAGTGCAAGCTTGTTGGAGAAGGAAAATGGCAAAGCCCCGTTTGCCAGGATGCCATACTTGGGATTTTTCAGGGTGAGTGAGAAAAACTCTCGCTTCCTTTTGACAAAATGGACACTTCATTCTTGTACCTTGTTCTGGCTTGCTTTTTTTTCCTTTATTTTTTCCCCCCTTGATACCAGTTTGTTCCTGTAATTACCAGTATGCAGCATTCAGTAGACACTCTGATTGAAACTCCGTGCACGCTGTGCTTGCATCTTCTTGCTGCAGTAATGCCCTGACCATGATTAAAAAAAAAAAAAAAGTGTTCGGAACAAGAGAGCATACAAAATGTGTGTGTGTATGTGTGAGAGTAAGTTTTATTTATGAGTGTGTGTTTCAGATATAATTATGTTTGTGAGTGGTTTTATATTTTAAGAGCGTGAGTGCTTTGGACTTACACGGATGTGTGTGTGTGTGTGTGTGTGTGTGTACAAAATTAGATTTACTTGTGTGCGTGACTGAGGCTTCTGTTAGTGCAAGTTTTATTTGTTATTATTATTGTATATTTATCTTTTATGGTGGCCTATAATTTCCTTTCTGGGATTAATAAAGTAATTTGAATTGAATTGAAAGAGAGGTGAGCGTTTTCTCCTGGGCACAGATACATGTATGTATTTCTATCCCAGCTTTATGATGTTATAGATCTTAAAAGATGTATCTGTAAGTTTTTTTTTGTTTTTTTTAAATTACTTTCTCAACAACAATTTTCATTAGAAGATATAAAATTATTTGTAGGTAAATGGTCAGCTGGACTGTGTGGTGGTCAGTTTACATCTAAAGGCAACAGGGCTGATGGGGGAGGATTTGGATCGCACGAAGGCTGAAGTCGCAACTATGTCGGACGTTCTTGAATGTCTGCGTCATCATGTGAAAGGCAAGTTTCAGTTGTTCAGCAGGGCACAGACCGTTCCAAAATGTTGTATTATTCAATATTGGTAACAGGTTGGGTTTTTTTTTGTTTTTGTTTTTGTCTTGTGCACAGGTGATTTACACATATCGATGTTTTCTGCAACTTACGGAAGATATTTTGTGTTTTAAAATGCCAAACTCGTGTCAGAGTGATTTCAGATCGATGCATATTTTACTTAGCAAAGCGGCATGTGCCAGGCTCTATTCCACATGTAGATGCAATTTCATTAACTTTTGTAGAATGAAAAATGTGACTGTGGATGGTCATGTACATGTACCTTTTTCCTTCGTTTGACAGGTGAAGAGGACGTTATTTTGGCAGGTGATTTTAATCTGACCCCAAACAACAAAGGTAAAGCAACTTCAACATGCAACTGACTTTCACCAATACATTAATTTTCTACTGTTTCGTTTTGAAATAGATGATCCAGTAAATCATCATAACTTTTTTCTACACAAGAAAAAATTAACATGCTTATAAGTGCTTAGGATTACGTCTCCGTTATATGAATCATCTGAAGTAATCAAAATTGAACAGTACATTTTATAAAGATAGCTGCCCTGGAGAGGCACCACTGTGCACATAGTGTATAGAGAGTGGCTTGAGTGACATACACATTTTTGTTATAAAGTTTGAATTCTGATTGTTATGTTTCCTTTTGATCACAGAATTTGACAACTTGCGTGCCAGGGGTTTCCTCAACTGCATCGATTCCAATACCCCCACCAACATCAGCCTGAAGAATCAGGAGGGAAGCAAAACGTACGACAACATCTGGATCAGTCGGCAGACGCAGAAAGTTTGGACTGGTGAGTTGCCATTCTTTCTTAACACACATTTGAAATGGAGGGTTCTGTTGCCTTTTAGCCACGAAACAGGTTTCAGGTTGGCAGTGCTACTTAGCGTTAGTCAGGGAATGAAAAACGAAGGTTTTTGTTACTTTGGGGTGCAAAAGTCTGGTACACATTGAGGTCTCCTCTGCAAAAATGATTGAAATAAAAATAAAAAACACTCAAAGGATTGGTAATTTACCATTTGATTTGCAAAGATATGAATATTGGTGTAGATATGCATAATTTGTATCCATCATCAGAACTTTCATTATTTTCAAAATTTCAAAAATTTCAGAATAATTGTTTTGCTCCGAAGTTTGAACCAGGCACATAACCACTGCCATTCATGGAAAGGGGATATGATATGGTCCTTTCACTATTTGTCTTTTGATAGTGCCAGTGGAGCTATGTATTATGGTATTACCTTGATTTATCATCATGTGACATTCACACACTTTGTTCAGGGAACTCTGGTGTGGTGCGAGAGGGTTTGTCCAGCCCGTGGATCCCCAATGGATGGCAGTGGGGAGGCATTGTCAGCGACCACTGCCCAATCTTCACGGAGCTTTACGTTGACAAGGACTTGGACAGAGGGGATATTGGCGTCGGTGCTGAGGGCATACGATTTATCGTTGGTGCCGATCCTTGATCTGTGGCTTGTGTGTTTTGGCACATAATTCTGGAGAGCTTTTGCCGTGGTTGTAGGTGTCAATGCGAAGTTGATGACCGATCCAGTGTTGCTGACACTTGATGGTGGACTGTCATGGTCAGCAGAAGTGCTGCTGGCAAAGAGAGGATGTGTTTTCATCATAGATGCTAATGTTGTAAAACGACCACTTCTGACAGTCAGGAAAAAAAAAGAAGACAAGTGTGTCATTGTTGGCATTGACTTTTCTAGGTACTGATGCTAGTGTCGTGACAGATGCGATGTTGCAGATACTGGATGAGTGACTGTCATTGTCAACGAGAAAAACTGTCAGCAAAGAGAGGACGTGTTTTGTTACTGGTGCTGACCTTCAGCAAACAAAGATAAGCCGTTTATTGTTAGCACTGATTGGTAAAGGGTTTTTACAAAGCATGCAAGTGCGGCAGCTGTCTTTGACGAAATGGCGTGCATGTTTAAATGGTTGGTGCTGAGTCCGAGTGACTGACGCGGATTCTGTTAGGGGTTTTCAGAATGCAGATGGGTTTACGTAAATGCTATGGCTGACGTTGAAGGTGCTGATTTTATACTGGTGGCCCTTTGGTTTTCCTAGGGTCTGTGTGCTATGGTCAGTGTTACCTTTTTTTCTGCCCTAAGTTTACCCAGAGGTGCCAACTAGTATGGATTGGTCGTATTATTTTCCGCATAACTCAATTAAATACGGAAATACGGTTTGGTCATGAAATATACCGAGGAGACACATTTGAAGTATTTCAAAAGAGATTGTTAGGAAGTACAGCTGTGCATGAACCGAAAACGAGATAATCGGTGTGAGTGCACCACCTTTTAGTTCTGACTGGGATATCACATGTCGCAGCATGTCATACCAGTAAGAGTTGATATGGTTCAGACTGCTGTTCATTTACAAATGAGCAATTCTGCCTATAATGAGCTCTGAAACTTTACAATTTTCTTTAAGTTTAGAATTGCTTTGCATTTTCACTTTTTTTTTTTTTTTTTTACTCTGTGTGTGTGTGTGTGTGTGTGTGTGTGCTTGTTTCCGTGTTGTTGTTTTTTTCTTTGTACGGCAGAATACTGACAAGTGCTGAAAAATACTGACATTTGTGTGAAATACACAAAAGTGTCTGTCAGTACTATTTCAAATACATGTAGTACTGACGGACACTTTTGGTGGTTGGCACCTCTGTTCACCTCTCACAGTTGACAGTATATGGGAACTGTTGATGGTTGATTGTAGTACATGTACAGGGCGTTAAGTTCAGAGTTTGTGTGCAGTGTTAGAACCCCAGTGACTGTTTTCACAATACTCTCTTTACATTGGAGTGGCACTGTGGTATTTGTATTGATCAGTTTTGATCACCAACTAGACTCTGAATAAGTATTTATTTATTTTGTGCTGAGTGCCCACATGAGTAGTGATGCTCCATCCACCAAGACTATGTGTCTGTGTGCCAGTGAATGATATTCGTCCACCAGTGATGTCCTCATGCTTGTAACACCCTGTCCACTAAGAGGGCGTCCTGCCAGGTGGATTGTGTTTTTGCTGTTTACGCTGGAGGTGTCTTGTTTGCTAGTGACATCCATCCACTAGGGGTGTCTGTGTTATAGCAACACTCTATCCATGAAGACTCTTTGTTAACAGTGTATCCAAGTGGTGATCCATTCACTAGGAGTATATATGTGTACTATTTGTTAACTCCTTGCCGACTTTGACTGCGTGCCGTGGAATTCCCCCATGACCCAGGCACTGTGTGCATGCACACCCCCTTGCCAAGCGGGCGATTTTAGCATTTTTTCAAAATTTTTTAAAGAGGTCTTCGTCAGTCGTTTCCTGATCGTGTTTGGTATGGTTTGAAAGATAATTATAAGCACTTTTATGGGAAAATATTTTTGATTTGAAAAATTGGGCACAGCAGCCACAGTGAGAGCGGAGATAACATGGGTTGTGGGTGCTTGGTAACAGCATCTTCGCGCGTCAGCGCCCGGGGTCTAGGTGTGTGGTTTGCAATGGTATGCAAGAGCTCCGCACAAACGCTGGATACACGGTGGTGAAAAAGTTGGACTGTGTGCATCCATTGGGAACAGTTGGGTCAGTTGGTGTATTTCTGTGGGGATATGGCAGAGAAAAATAAGCCATAGTCCATAATAATAATAATTATTATGTAGATTTATATAGCGCCTAATCTCCGAGGAGCTCTAGGCACTTAAGAGGATGATTCCAAGGACAAGACAGCTGGACAAAGACAATGGAAATTAGCAAAAAATAGTTGTCTCGAGTTACAGGAAGAGTACTCAGCTTCACTAGAATTTAGTACATGTATTGTGTCTACAGGAAAATTGTCACGCCTAATATAAATTTCTTTAGTCCATTTCTTGTGCTGGTCAAACTCCAGGAAATACTCCTCAGTAAGTATTGGGGTAATTATGTTTTCCATGGAACCTTTATTACTGCATTATGTGTTTACCTTCACATACAGAGGGATAGATTGCTTTAGCTTCTGGTGATATTATCGTGGGTCTGCCAGTATGTGGACTCGGATACTTGGGGTACTGAAGTCCATGCCAGCACAGTATTATGTGTAGTACTTAAAAATGTGTAATATTGATATTATACATACTGTATTTTGGTGATCAAAATTATCTCGTTTAACTCTTGTTGCTCTTATTCTTGTCATTTCAAGATAATAACAAGTGTGTCTGCCACAGCTGTTTGAAGACGGTTCCAGCAGACAGGTTTTAGGATACAATATTAGCAATGATATTTTTGGCAGACTTGTCACTCCAGCCAGCCAGCCAGGTTTGCTCTATTAAAGACAAATAAAGGGGATTGTCACTGTCAGTTGACACATTAACCCACAAAGGTCAGAACTACAAAGGTCAGAATTGTGCCGCTTTGCAGTCAATTTTGTGTTTGTCTCATTTCTTGTCCGCCCAACTGGTCATTTCTTTGCATTGAAAATTGTGACGCAAAAATTTTACGCAATTTTTAAAAATTGAACACCAGAATGCACCAGCTTGCGCAGAATCTGAACTTCAGCTTTTTTTCTAAGGGATGAGGCCCCTGGATATTCTCCTAAAAAGGCAGGGTGCACCACATTTCACTGATTTTGATGTTCGATTTTTTAAATTTAATTTTTTTTTTTAAAAGATATGCCTGTGGCCCTAGAAATGCAGAAGACTTGCATTTCCCTGTCCACACAAGATTTTCCTCTCTTTCCTTTCTCAGTCAGTTCTTGCCTTTGGCCATTGATATATATATATATATATATATATATATATATATATATATATATATATATATATATATATATATATAATATCAATCAAAAGAGGACAAAGTGAGGACAAAGCACAACTTTTTATCATGCTCCATCATCCATTTGGTTTTTGTTATTTATTTATTTATTTATTTTAGATGAGCTTGGTATACCCCAGTACTTGTCTCATATGTGCTATAAGTGCCTTTAAGATCTACAACATCAAAAGTGTCTGTGGCAGCTCTCAAAGATATTTCAGTGTATAGTTATAATCGGTGTTATTAGTGCCCTAGTTCTGAGGCGAAATTGTTCAGGACAATTCAAGAGGATCTGTATTGGGTAAATTAGGCTGCTACATGTAATTGGGGACCACAACTTATAAGTGCTCCGGAGCTGACTGTGTTTAAAAAGCTAAGAACTTTGTCATGTCAGTGTGTTGGCATTTACCTTTTGGTGACAGTGTTATGCCATATTGTCTCGACCCCCGACCCCCCCCCCCCCCCCTCGACACATGCGCTAGGTGTATAGTTATTAGCTGATCCAACGAATGTTATCTATATTGTATATGTATATTATGATACAACAAAATCTAGAGAATTTTTGGATCTGTGATACTTGAGTTCAGTCATATACATACTTTTACGTACATGTCAAACATGCTTGTGTATCATAAAACAAAACGAATCGAGACACGCGTAACTCGGACTTCTTCAAGACACTTCTCTCTCTCTCTCTCTCTCTGTGTCTCCATGTCTCTGACAGCCAGAACATTCTAGTATATGTATGTCCTGTTGGAACTCAGCTTTCTGCTTGAAAAACCTGCCCCATTCGTGGTGACTGTTTCGAGTGGCTGCCTCTGTTAGCGGAACTGGAAGTCTGTGTACGTGAAACAACTGGAATTAGGTTTCAAAATTTCTGTTAATATGGTAGATAGTTTTATATAAGTCGATTAACTACAGGGCAGCAAAAAAAAAAAAAAGAAGCTTATTGTAATCCCATATCCAGCAACATCTCCACTACCCACTGTCCCCCTTCCCTCTGTTTGATGGCAAGAACCTTGAAAGCCAAACCAGTTCTGTTGTACTTGGACTATCTGTCGCAGACTTTTCCTGTGTCAGCTAGATGCCTTGCTAGATATTCTGAAATTGTACAAGCTGTATGAGTATTTCAAAAACATGTACAATATATTTTGATGCAGGCCAAAAGAATTCCGTTTTACCAATAGAAATATTTTGTGATTATTGTCTCACCCAGTATGTGAATGTCAAGGTCAGGCCCACGCATACTGTACCAGAAAACAGTAGTACATGTTTTAGTCAGTCTGCAGCAAAGCTGTCCATAAGAGCAGACTTGATATAAATGAATGTATTTTTCCTTTTTAATAATTTTTTCACAGTGGTATTGGCTTTTTAGTACCACATGCAACACTGTAGCAGTATCCAAAGATCCTGCGAGAGATTAGCAATAGTATCGATAACACTGAAAATCTTGTTACAAATGAACAGAAGATGGGCATTGACATCTGTTTTATTTGTTTCGTCACTTTTCAGGTGCAAAGGACAATACAGGTTTAATCAAATAACTACAATATCCAGTATGCCATAAGTAAAATCCAGTGAGACATCGAGCATTGCAAATCTTTTATATTTTGTCAAAATCAACACTTTGTAAAAAACATTTCTTTTGAGTAATTTTTTTAAAATGGCAGTTTGGTATTTTGCTGCTTGCTAAGCGATGCTAGTTTTACTTGCACTTCGGAGTATACTTAAGTGTGCCTGCATGAAATGTTCATTTTGCACATCATTTTGCTCGTCAACTTTCATTGTTAGTCATTTTTTACCCACTTACCCTGACACAGGGAAACGATAATTCTTGTTAAGTGTGTATATATAGTTCGCTAATGTCAACTATTGTACATTAGATCATACCAGCTTTGGTATATGTATGAAGAAGTTCAGTTTGTGAGTTCCTGTTCATGTACTGATTGAGAGGCATACTGATTTTTTTTGTATGTATAGATATATATATTTAAGTTTTAAGTGCAATTGGTGTTTGCCCTAATTTTGCTCATAGATGGTGATATACATGCTGTTAATTGTTGTGTTATGCTTGTGTATTAATCATTAGAATACTTCATTTCTTAGGCTGTTTGTACAGGTCATGCTTGCCTAAGTTTTCCACGTTTTTATTTTGTTAATTTTCAAGTAGAAATTAAAGTGTGCGCATGCTTGTACTTGGCAGATTCTGATAGGAGTTTCTGCTTGGTGATGTTTATACCAATCTCTTAATATAATAATAATAATAATAATAATATTTATAGGGCGCCTATCCCCGGGAAGCGAGCTCTAGGCGCCTTACATTCTAAAACCGAAATTAAAAAAAAAATCACTCAGTATACACTACGTAAGTACAAGTAAAAAGTAAAAGAGCACACACACACACACACACACACACACACACACACACACACACACACACACACACACACACACCGACTGAGTAGAAACAATAAGGGATAGGGATAGACAGAGACAATTAAAAACCAAGAACAAGTACCAGCGATAAAACCCAAAACAAAAGGATAGATTGGAATGAGCTAGATAAAACTTTTAAAGATAGCAGTGGTGAGGAGGTGAATATGCACAGCCCCGTGTCAGATGTACTCCTGAAATCCTCTTCTTAATAGTCTGCGTGTCTGTCCATTGTTGAACAGTAATTAAGCACAGGATGCCATGCAGAACTTCTAGGGTTTCTGCATCTGATCTGTTTTGTCTGTTCAGAGCTTATTTACACAGGACACTCAGGATACAGGCTCAAGATGGCATGTGGTCTAACTGAATGAAAAGCACAGAACTGAAAACAAAATGAAATGACAAACGGGCATTTGCAGAATGTAACACCCGGTTTAGAATGAAGGATATTGTCTTTGGTTTTACAGTCTAATTTTGATAGATTCAAAGGTGCAGCATGTACAGACTTGGAATGGTTGAATTGAAGATACATGTGCTTGGGTAATTATGGCAAAAACACCAGAAACAAATCATAGCAGTGCATGTACACCGTACCTTCAACACAGTTTGAATAGCTGCATGTAGCTCTGTAATTGTGTGTGTGTGTGTACCAGTATGTGTGCACACAAACACACACCTCTTCTGAGATTATGAGTATGTAGGCTAATACATGTGTGTATACCTTGTTAATGCTTGCACCGTTGGCTACTAATTGTACATATTTTGTGTTAGTGAGGTACTATTGTTTTCTGTGTGCTCCACTTGCCCATACCAGAAATATTTATTTAATTAATTTAGAACACTGGAATGTTTTATCAAAGCCTGTGCTGTGTCCCTTCTGCATTTACAGTGTAGTTGGACAGTTCACTGCGGAGATTCACTCAAGAATTAAATTTAAATGAACTCAAGAGTCTCTAGAGTGTGTTCGGTAATTCAGATGCCAGTAATTTTTGGTGATCACTTTTTATCACTTTCGTATAGGTTTATCAAAGAGGAAAAGTTGATCTTGGCCTGGTGACCTAGTGTCGATGTTTGCTTGTTTTTCTTACGCTGAGAAGAAACGGAGAAACTGAGAGCTCCGACTGTCATGAAAAAAATTAGGTCACTAGGCCAGTATGCACTTTTCCTCTGTGATAGGTATACAAAAGTGACTTCACAAAATGTTATCACTAATAATCAGTGATCACTGAATTACCAAACGCACTACGCTAGTAGCTATTTATTGTTTGATCCAAAAAGTCTGAATTTATGTATTCCTGAAACAGACTATTTTTACACCAACACAAAAATGCACATGAATTAAGTGGGCCAGTAGTGTGTGTGTGTGTGTGATGTATGCCTTGACTGCTTGCCTTTTACTGGTGCACAGTTGATTTTACGCGGACTGTTCTGTTCGGGATACTAAACAGTTAAATCCTGGAGAATTGATTTTAATACCAAATAAATAAACTTCACTGATATTTAACTGAACTTGTGTTTCACTCGTTTCTTGTATTTCTGGCGATAGGCATGGTTTGATAAGAAGGTGGTAATAGAAGTTGGAGAGGTTTAACCCTTTCACTGCCGCTGTCACAGGATTTCATGAATCGCACCAGTAGCGCCACTGTCAAATTAGTTTAAAAACTGTTAAAATCTAGACTTTCCCGTAGTTTTTTTTTTTTTCTTTTTTTTGGGGGGGGGGGGGGGGGGGGGGCTCTGTGGATACAGGTTTTGATTCCTGTTTACAGCAGTGTCACGTGAAAAGACGTTATATGTGAGTGAACCGAAACACGTCTGGCAGTGAACGGGTTAAAGGTTGCATCATTCTTTTCTTTTCTTTTTTTAACATTTAAATTCTGTGATTGCGCATCCGTACATCCAAACATTCATCGAAAGCACAAGAAATAAACACACTGACATTGAAACTCATCCATTTATGACAAAAATGTACAGCAGTATTACCACAAAATTGAAAGTACATGTACAGTGTACTGAGCAAAATAGTTTGGCGGCATAAATGTGCATAATGATAACTGTCTGTCTGTCTGTCTGTCTCCGACTCATTCTCTCTCTCTCTCTCTCTCTCACACACACACACTACATCATACTCATCAAGCCAAACCAGTCTTGAGAACAAAACATGCATTTCCACAACAATACTCAGTTCACTTAGAATACAGATCAGGTTTTACAATTTTATCTTAAAATCAAAACTGCAGGCATGTGCCTCTGTTGTCCACTTGACAGGACTTCACGAAGAGAAATGAGTCGGAAACCTGACCACATTACGGCCATTTCACAGTACTAAGTCTAGAAACACCCGATACTGAACCCGAATTTCATTTCTTTGAAGTACAGTCTGCCACTTTCTGCAGCGGTACCAGTGCCTTCCTCACCCCAGCAGATATGATCAGGTGGCCAGTCAAGCCAACAGCATATCCCCGTTTCCAGACGCAGAACACTGTGAAACGTCAGGCAAGGTACACCAGCCGTGCCTTTAAAATCCCAACAGCACACACTGAGCCGTACAGAGGTTCTTTCTTCGTCAGAACTAATCTGCAGTGGAACTGCCTGAGTGATGACGTCATCGTGTGAACGACTGCCACCGCCTTTACATCAGAGGTTGGCAGGCTGGGAGCTGCTGCATTCTAGCAGTAGCAGCCCATAGTAAAAGTACAAAAAACACTTGTTTTAACTTTATTTTATGGACCTTTTACACAGAAACCACCAAGATTCGTGACCAAGTGTAAACATGCAAATATAGTTGTTTTTAAAATTAGAGATGCTGCGCACCTCATAGTTACTCAAGTAAAACTCGTAGTTAACGAATGTGGAACCGGAGAAAGCAGATGCTAAATGTCACATATGCATTACTGGTATTTGTACACAGCACTCATCAGCAGACTTTTCATGACAACGGTTGAAACACTAGGTCTCTAGTGATGCTGATGAGTCTGATCCATTACCATTATTATTATTGCTTGATCTACGATTATATTTCCAGTGAGAATGATAAGTACATACATCACAGCCATGTGTAAAAATAAATCACAACTCACATCTACCCTCATTTGAAAAAAGGGTCTAAGCGCCTATCAATGCTATGGTGCTTAGACCATTTTTCTAGATGGAAGATAGACAATGTTTTCAAATTGTTTTTAAGCACAATTCCACACAGTCACAGGCCTGAAAGTGGAAGTCTGAGTACAGGTATACCTGTCACCACTACACTGTGTCCTGGAAAAGGGCAAATGAGTCACATTTCAAATGCGAACTGGCCACAATACATATCCCAGCACAGGGGCCCAATGACTGCACAGATGAGACAACTCAGTCGCTACGGGAAGGCAACTCCGTAGTAGTTATGGCCAGAGGAGTTAAAACACTTGTAGGAGCAGAGCAACGCGCGCACGGGGATCTTGCCGTTCATGTTGCTCAGGTTCATGCTCTACACACAAAGCAGAAAATAGCTAAAATAATGGTAATTCAATATCCACTCTGTTACATATTTTTTGTCTGTTCTATGTGGCACTGTTAATTCAGGTCGGTCATCAGGGAATCTCTACTGATACTCCAGCATCCTCTCCTTCTACTTTGGAATCTATCAGCCCACAAAAAAAGAAAGACACCCCCCCCCCCCCCCCGCAAAAAACAAAACAAAACAAAAAACAACAACAACAACAACCCCCCCCCCAAAAAAAAAAAAAAAAAAAAAAAAAAAAAAAAACAAACCAAAAAACAAAACCAAAACAACAACAACACCAAAAAACCCAAAACAAACCAACAACCAAAGACAAAACAACAACAACAAAAAAACAAGCAAACCCCAAAACACAAACAAACAAAAGAACAAACAAAAATAAAACACAACAACAAAAACAACAACAACAAAATAACAAAAACCCCAAAACAACGACAACAAACCCCCAGCAAATGCAAGTCTAAATTCCCAGCCTTCGAATAGCTGCGTGAAGTGACACTTCGCACTACGTGATAGTAAAGTCTTGATGTCCAGCGTGTGAGAGAATGCGCGTACTCCTGTGAGTGTGCATACTGGGCTCAGTGATTTTTTGTCCAAGCAACAGGGTAAAGCACCTATATCAATATCATTATTACTGTATTATTATTATTATCATTACGTGTATTATCATTATTATCATTAATAATAATAATAATAATGAGGATTTCTATAGCGCCTAATCTCCGAAGCCGGGGCTCTAGGCGCTTTACAAATGTATACAAAAGGTGATAAATATACGCATAACTGAGTAATAGATAAATAATCAACTAAATAAATACGAATAAAAGCGTACATACATAGATACATACGCTACATACATATAGTCAGACATACAGTCAGTCATACAAACAAGCACTGACACCTACATACATACCAACATCCGATACACACCTACATCCATCATACACACTGCAAAGACAACGGGTTGGTGATGGGAACGGGCTGAATCATTTATGTGAAGGCTGATGTGAACAGATGCGTTTTAAGGGCGTGTTTGAAGGACTGGGCAGATTGACTGTGCCGTATTATCATTATGTGTATTAATTATTACCCTGGCATCCAGGAAGTGGACACACTCCAGCCATGTGTTCAGGAAAGCCTCCCCACACACGGCACATTTACTACACTGTGCCAGCATATCTCGCATCTGTGGGTAATGCCGAATAGCGCGCCGCAGGTATGAGTACCTGAAACAAAAGGTGAATATTTCTAGAGGGATGAAAAGTTTGCTCATTATCTAGACAAAGGTTTACAAGTGTAATGTAAATTGTACAGCATGCACCGGTATATGTATCCAGGGGCGCCGGAACCGGGGGAGCAGGGGGGGCAGCTGTGTGTCTTTTTGCCCCCCCCCTGGAAAATCAGGTGACTGGCAAGAGGGGGGGCAAAGCCATGGTCTTGCCCCCCCCCCCTTCCCCTACCTCTCCCCCTACCCCTCTTAGTGCTCTCTCCCTCATCCCACCCAACAGAGAAGTTCTGTTTTTGCGGACCGAAGGCTGTCCGCTCCTCTGATTGCCCCCCCCCCTCCCCCCCCCGCTTTTCACTTTTTTTGGGCAACGTCCTGGTTCGTAAAGGTTTTTTGTCTGTGCAGCATTTCGCCGCCCCCCTCCCCCCCCCCCTCCCCCCCCCCCCCCCCCCCCCCCGCTTTTCACTTTCTTCGGGCAACGTTCCCCCCTCCGAGATTCTGCCCCCCCCCCCCCCCAACATCTTCCGGCGCCCCTGGTATCTATATCTATGCATGCGTCACAAACCCAGCAGTATCATAATTCGCAGTCATCAGAAACCATACCGCTATAAACATTATGTCAGTGATCATTTTACACACACCCCCCTCCCCAACAAAAAAAGAAAAGAAAGGAAAACAACAACAACAAAAACAACAAAAAACAACCCCAAAACAACCCCAAGCCTCCAACCTCCCCTCCCCCCACCCCCACACTGAAAAACAACAACCAAAAGAAAAAAAAATGCAGAAATATTTTTAGTGATGTGCATACCTGTCACGCAGCGACTTCATAATATAGCGTGCCACTATTTCCTGAAACACCAACTGACGTCTTTAACAACATGCATAAAATAAATTTAAAACTACCATTGACAATAAATAAAAAATAAATAGCACAATCAACAACAAAATAACTGAAACAACACTCCCTACTGATTAGGTATACTGCACATCCATCAATGTGAGAAACAATACTGAAATTGTGAATTACAGATAACAAAAACAAAACAAGAAAGATACTGGTACACATATGAATTGAAAATAAAATTAATTCACAGTGTTTGCTATTTTTCACTATACACACCCAGTGAGAAACAATACATGCACTGTACATGCAGCCATCAATAGGAATTGTAGTACTGTAGTACACATATGAACTGAAAATAAAATGTGTGTGTGAAATTTTGTGTGTGCAAGTGGTGTCTTGCGGTGTGGTGTGGTGCGGTGTGGCGTGGTGTGGTGTAGTAATGGTGTGTGTGTGTGTGTGTGTGTGTGTGTGTGTGTGTGTGTGTGTGTGTGTGTGTGTGTGTGTGTGTTATGCCATACCTTCAGTGCCAGCACCTCTTCCTCCTGCAGTGAATGTACAGGCAGGTCTTGTAGCAAGGGGTTCTCCTCGCAATGCAGCTCCTTCAGGGGCAGACCTGACAGCTGAAAGTCACACGAGAGTATGTTCACAATCAAAGAGATGAACCCTTTCCACAAAAATGCTACCATCATACATCTGGCACCAGCTGCAGGGTCTATACAGGTTCACAGTCTCAAAAATTCATGACTTTTCCATGACTTTTCGAGGCCAACTCTCCTGTTTTCCATGACAACTTCCTCGCCCTCTTTCACACTGACACATGTGAGGGCTGAAATTCTGAGCTTATCCAAGTTATCGCAGTCAGCAAGACCAATATTCAGAGTTAGTCATTAGCCTCATGGGAAGGCAGTTTGTTGGTATTTTTGATGGTCTGTCCAGTGAGTAATCAACAAGCTGACCGTTTCACTGTCTGGCTCAAGATGGCTTCCATAAAATTCCAAAATTCCATGACTTTTCATGACTCTTGAGATAATTTCATAACTTTCCAGGCCTGGAAAAGCTGTTTTCAAATTTCATGACTTTTCCAGGATTCCATGACCTGTATGGACCCTGCAGCTGCTTGGATCCTGTGGTGACACTGCACCATGTGAGCCAAATGGTTTTATATTTAGGGGAAGTCTTGCTTAGATGTTTTACTTTACTTTGATATCACCTTCAGTTGCCAAGGAATTCTGACAGCAGACATGTTGGGAAGGGAGGTAAAATGTAAACAAACTGTTACGACTACAGCCACAGCTCGGGTAGCCCATGACCAAACTATCTGAGGCAGTTTCTGTTCACAGCTGAAAGCAAGGGTGTGCTCCAAACCCCAAGTGATATCCTTGATAATGGTTAATGTACGATACTGAGCGACACTTAAAATTGCCATTCAATACTCGTACAAAACCAAACCAGTTTCTAGTGAATTTTCTCACCTCTGTTGGAAAAATCCGCAGCTCGTTTCCAGCTACATCCAGGACCCTCAGCCTGTAACACTTTCCAATCCCCTGTCAACAAAAAATTCAAATTCAAATAAATCTTTATTATCCCAAATGGAAAATTCGGTCGGGGTGGACAAAACGAACAAGCTGACAAATGCATGCATCATGAAATGAAAAACACACAGACTAATACATAACACACTTAAAGTCAGATAAAGATTTCTATGTAGTATCACCTAAATTAATTCTTTATATTAATAGTGTTAATAATGTGCATCATTTAAAATAGCTATAGAAAAGGAAAGAAGATATCAAATAATGTGATACTTCTGTGCACCTTTTGCATCCTCTTGTGTGCATACAGAAACGCACACACACATGGCCATCACCTTTGATGTATGCAGCAGCATGGTTATGTACACACATGCATACACAGGTAAGTGCACGCATGCACATATGCTAGCGTGCACACACACACACACACACACACACACACACACACACACACACACACACACACACACACACACACACACATCTGGCACACATAAACACACCTCTGGCAGCTCTCTGATTTTGTTCTTCTGCAAGTAAAGCTTCTCCAGCCCAGTGAGGTAACCAAACTCCAGAGGCAGAGAAGTGATCTGGTTGCCAGCTGCGTGGAGTTCCTGTAGTGTGGTCAGAGCACAGAACTCCAGTGGCAACTCTTTCAACTCATTGTTATCCACGCTCAGGAACTGGAGATTCAAGAGGCTGAAGATCAGACAGAACAGGCAGTCGGGTGGTTGAAAGAGCACACAAAACAGGTGACTGCTTGGCTGTTTAGGGGTTCTAACAGTTTTCCACAAAAAAAGGATGATAATAAAGACAAGGAAATGAGGAAAAAGCACCATTTTGGGGGCAACCTGAGCACTATACCAGCTCGGCTATCCCGTTTCCATTGCACAATATGTGAAGAATTTGCCACTTCCCATAAATAATGGTTGAAACTAAAAATTTCTTCTGTTAGTGCATGTTTTATTGTTATTATTATTTTTTATGGTGGCCTATAATTTCCCTTCTGGGATTAGTAATTTGAATTGAATTGAAAAAACTAAAGGTGCATGCGTGTGCGCGCGCACGTGCACACACACACACACACACACACACACACACACACACACACACACACACACACACACACACAGCCATCTCATCTGACCACCCCTGACACACATACTTGCAGATTTCTGGCGGAAGATATGACAGTCTGTTGTTGTTGAGGTTGAGAAATGAGAGGTTCCTAAAGCCATCTGAAAAGAAAATGTATACATTGTACTGTGCCTATCACATACTCTTCACACTCACAGATTCAATACTAAGTGATGAAAGTCTTTATATGCAGTCACTATAACATACTAAACTACGTGATGCTGAAATTAATACACCATTTGTAAACTTGTATGAGAACATCACTAAAAATGAGAGCGAGAAAAAATTTGTTTAAGAAATCTTTCATTCCCTCAGCAGTATCTAAACTCATGACTGTGTTTACTGCCCGTCCCCAGTATGTATAGATTTTATTTGTTGAGATTTTCATAACTGTGCTTGCTCCTCAGCTGTGTCATGTCCGCTATGCCCTTGCCATCTTTTAGTTTAGATTTCTTAGTTTAGTAGCATAGTATTAGACTTAGACATCACACATTACTTTAGGATCTGTGTTTAATATGTATGGATTTATATGTCTAGATAAATTAATGTAGGGGTGTGTGTGTGTGTGTGTGTGTGTGTGTGTGTGTGTGTGTGTGTGTGTGTGTGTGTGTGTGTGTGTGTGTGTGTGCGAGCCAGAAGAAAATTTTCTGCCATCGACAGACAATAAAGTTATTGAATTGAATTGAATTGAATTGAATTGAATTGAATTGAACTGAATTGAAATCATTAATTCAGGACTCGCCTCTCACAAAGGCTCTTGTCATTGCTGACTGAGGCTATTGTTTTGTGGGGGGGTTCTCTTAAGCCATGATAATTAGCTATTAACACAACAATTGTCATTCTGTGGCAGCAAAGATAAAATCCTCTGAAGATCGGGCTTGACTGCCAACATGGCAGGGTACTTGAAAATGGTCACACTTGCAGTAGGAGTAGGACGGTATAGTGTGTGTGTGTGTGTGTGTGTGTGTGTGTGTGTGTGTGTGTGTGTGTGTGTGTGAAAGCTGTTGCTCACTGGACTGTCAGAGGTTTCATAGGTGGTTGCGCTTTCCTGTGTATAGATTATGTATATGTTGTACATATATCTTTTGCCGTATCTTTCTCTCTATAATCATGTGATCTTGGTTTGATTTTTTTTTGTGGTATCCTCCATACCCCAAAAGGGGAAAAAGAAAATAAATGCTCTACCCAGGAAGGCAACAACAGCAAAATGAAAAACTAATTCCGGATGCTGTTACAGCTGTTATGGATGTCATATATATGCATTGAAATTTGTACCTGTAATACAAAAAGAGGGAACAAACTTACTGAGACATGAGGGATGGATCTCATAGATCTTGTTGCCAAAGAAATGCAGCTTTTCCAGATTATAAAGGTGCTGAAGTAACTGTGGAAACTCCTCAAACTCGTTATTTCCCAGGTTCAAAACCTGCAGCTGCAACGGAAGACACGTGCGTTTGAAATTAGTAATCACAGCACCAAAGTAAAAGTAGGGAGTGATTTTGAAGCACAGTGCAAAGACAAAACAACAAAGACAGACAAACAAACCAACGTACAGAAACCCAGGAAAGCAAATAACATTAAAGTCGGTTTCCGCCATACTTTTCCTACAAATGTAGGATGATGCTTGGTGCAGATTTTCTTCTCGTCTCTTTATCGACCACGACCCATCGCAAACGGTTTACCCACAGACATACATCGATCTATGTCTCTGGTTTACCTGAAACAAGTGCGTCAGCTCTGGAGGTAACCTCTTCAGGTGGTTATTTTTCAGGTTTAGCTGGCAGATAAATTCTAGTTTTCCGATAGCCTTTGGTACTTTCTGTAGGTGCTTATTGCAAAGATTTAGTGATTTTGGCTGCCCCTTCAGAGCTCGAATGAGGATCGAGTCCGCCATGTTGTTTATGTTGCCGTGGGTCGTCAAGTAAAGCTACACCAGGCCTTTTCTCTCCGTATTCAAATTTTAACAGAACAATTGCTTTGTCTTTCAGAACATGAAAATGTTTAGTTCATTTAGTTTGTGAAATCGGTGTTATATTTTCGCAAAAATATTCGAAACTGTGAGCCACACTCTGCCTTTCAGTTTACTGTTTTTAAACGCTGAAGAGCTTTTAATCCATGCGACCTACGTTTTGAGCCAAAACATCACGCTGGTCAGTTTAGGAACCCAAGTACTGGATTATACTACACACTACGGCACTTGCGAAGCATCACATAGTCTTGTGGCTCTGTTTATCTTCTACTCGGTTGGTCACGGAAACACCGTTTGATCGTGCGGTAGACGGCGAATATGAGATGCGTCTTTAGCAATGCACGATTTGATTAGTGCCGTCGTCTTACCCCTGTCTGGCACGTCTTGCTGAGAGACGCGCGTGTGATACTGTGATCTCCTCCTGAAACGTTCTAACAGTTGTAACCATGGCGTCGCTGAACTTTGATGAGGACGATGGCGTCCACAGGCTTGAGGGATCAAGCGGGCAGGAAGCTGGTGGACTAGTGATCATGAAGAAAAAGAAACCCACAGAAGCACACACCTTCAAGAAACCAGACGCGCCTAAGGTGTCGCTGCTTGGCCTGGATAAACTTGCTGCTTTGAAAAGACAAACAGATGGCAATGATGGCAGTGCAACACCAAAGCGGTCCAAGGTTTCATCGTACCAAGATGAAGAAGAGGATGATGTTGAACTTGAAGAGGAAAAAGATGATGGCAAATCAAAGAGAAGTAACGAAAGGTAAAGATGTTTCTTTGTTTGAGGTCACCATGCTAGATCTGCATGAACACACGCACACACCTACACGCACACACTCACACATACATACTCTCTCTTGTATGCACGTTTATACTAATATTATACATAGGAATGATTAAGAACTGATCATCCGTCCGATGATCTATTCTAAAGGATCACTAAGAATACTGATTAAACTAGAATTCGTCAGTAGATGGCAGAAACAGAGAAATAGAGCACTTGCTTGGCAGAGATTACTTATAATATAATGTAATGTAATACAATATAAGTACTTTTTTTTTAAAAGAAATATTTTGAGTCTCTATAATGTCATAAATGATTTGATTCCATTTTCAGGCAGTACCGACAGCCTAGAGCAGAAACTCCCTCCCATCCTGGAGGCGTGAGTGCGGAGGCCAGGGAGCGGATGTCAAAACATCAGCGTGACAAGGAAAGGGGCGTCTATGTCTCATCCAAAAACAGAGATTATAACAGAGATCGTGACAGAGATTACAGGCGCAGGGACAGAGACAGAGATCGACGGAGGGACAGAGGTTTGATACTATTGAATATTGATATTAGTGTAGTGCAGCCACGGTGATTCACAGAGTCCACTAGACCTGCATATGGCAGCTATGAGCTTTTACTGATGGCCAGGAGCCCAGTACTGGCTGAGAAAAAATGTTCTCAGTGACCAGTGATTCAAAAGCCAAATTGTTGCGAGGAGCCAAACGCCTATTTATATGGTAATGATATGATTATGAGTCTGAATAGTGAACTTTTTCTTTTTTTAAAAATCATCTTCAGTTGAAGTTGTGTCATGGTGTTTCAATGAATTTTATTCTGCTGCAGATGAGTCAGAGAGGAAAAGTCGCAGACAACATGAAGATAGAAGTTCACGCGGGGACCGCTCTGATCGCAGAGACACCGACAGGAGACATCAAGAGTGGGAAGAAACTCCGAGCAAACGTGACAGTGATGAAATTGAGACACCAAGGATACGCGTGAAAGGTGTGATTTATTGGAAATTGTTGAAAGTCAAACTGTCCTTTGGTGTCCATTGTGATTAGATTGTCACGTTCAGTAATTTAGTAAAAATAAAATAGAACACGGCTTCCTTTGCTGTAAATGTGAAAAAGTGCTGTAGTCTGCCTATTGTAATGAACAGTGTTTATTGTGAGAGAGAGCCCATTCTTATATAATCCACACAATGTTAGCTGTTGCCATACAAACAAGTATTGCATTTTTTCCTTTTCTGTCGCCAGCTTCTTGGTTCTTCTGCCATAGGTTTAGTTGTGTCACTTTATCAATACCATTTGTACCATGCAAGTTTGACAGGAACTTGTTTCCCTTCACAGCAGTCTTCAACATTCTCTTCAATGCAGAAACGTGTATTTCCAGATCTGTCCTGCTGTGCATGTAGGCAGTGTGTTCTGTGTGGCCGAACAGCCTGATTCTCACATTTACTAGATTTAGTGGGGTGAGCAGTGGTCTAATAGGTAGTGCGTCGAACTTAGCTGCTGCGCTACTGAATGGCCGGCACGGCGATGAGGCGTGGGTTTGAGCCCAGGTCCAGCTTGTGATACGTGATACCGGTTTTCCCTGGCTACCGGGCTGCTCAACGGGGGTTTCTCTCCAAGTTGTCTGGCTTTCCTCCTCCAGCAAAAAAAATAAAAAAATAAAAAAAATTGAAAAATAGGATAGTATTTGGTGGTGGTGCACCACGGCAGTGTGCTTTCCCCAGTGGAAGCAGTCCGCATTTCCCCAAAAGGGACAATAAAGTACTAAAGAACAAAACAAAACAAAACCATCAAAAGAATGCAGGTGGTGGGAACAGAACTGGTAGAGCAAATCCCCACGTGTCGTATGAAATGTGTTAACGGAAAATCATCCCCATGTTTCAGACACACCCTCGCGGTCAACGTGGGACGAAGATGACGTCACACCTCCCATGAAGTCCAGCTGGGATCTGCCCACCCCCCGCACAGACTCTGAGCGAGAGGACTACAGTGAACGCAGTTCACGAAGCTACCGTTCATCTCGCGACAAGGGATCGGAGAGGTCACGATACAAGGACAGGTGAATATGATTCTGTGCCTTACTGAAAGTGCTCGAGAAAACCGGTGAATGTATGATGGTCAGTACAGTTATAGCTTTTTCGTGCCATTTTATTTCAGTTTTATCTTTCTTAACTTTATGAGTGCTTAGAGCTTCCTGAGGATAAGCGCTATATAAATATCCATTATTATTGTACAGAATTTTGATATATGCACACTGGTTCTTTTGCAATGGTCGTGAGAAAGAGATCTTGATGGTGACAACTGTTATGCTATAAATAATGACTGTTATGAATAATAGTAATAATAATAATAAAATGGGTACTTAAGAGACGCCCTCCCTCTCACGGGAGCTCAGGGCGCCTTACAAGGAACACACACTCACTCACCCAGAAACACACACAACATGCCTCCACACATACATGTATTTATTCTACAAACACATGTATGATGAACAGCATCATACACGGGCTGCCCCTGGCTCACACACACACACACACACACACACACACATCAGTGACCAGCAAGATGGTGATGTGGCAACAGACGAACAGTTATTGGTTGAAGGCTGTGAAGACTGAAGAGGTGGCTTTTCTTTACTGTTTACAGAGGGAGTACACAGGAGAGGAGTGACTACACACCACTGCCAACACCAACATACAAGTACAACGAATGGATGAACAACAAAAAGAAAATTGCCTACACACCTAAGGAAGGATCCAAAAATGGTTTGTATTAAATACAGTTTTCAGTTTTACCGTGGAGCTTTGATCGGGTTACTCACACCCCTTCTATGTGCTTCAGTGAAAAAGCCCCCAAGTAACTGCTAGTTTCTTGCGCATTCCTTTAGATTTGACTGAAGTTTCTCTAAGAAGAGTAGCAAAAGAAAGTTTAGCACCAACCAGAAATGGAGGAAAACAGGACAAAACAGTCAGAGCGTTGAAATAAGCCACTCTCGCACGCTGTTATCCTACTATCAGGCTGGGGAATTGTCATTTGGCATTTGGCAATTTTCAGTCAAATTTCCTATCCTTTCAGCCCCAAAAATCTGAAGTTTCAGCCAAAGAAAAGGAAGGAGGAAAAAGGTTGCACACACAGTCATTTATTATGGTACATGTAATGTCATGAGACGGTCTTCCTTCATATTTGAAGACTTGTATGTCAGTATCAAGGCAGTTGCCATTGGGTGGCGGGAGAGGCTACGAAATGCCTTTAATAATGCTAAAATTTGATCTGTTAAATGGGGCATTGCCCCTCTGTTCCCCCAGCAGGGCGCTACCTCTGCACCCCAGCCTAGGTTTCAGTCTTTTTTCTTCTCAGCAGTTCCCCAGCCTGTACTATGTAAAGCACACACATAACTCAATGAAAATTTGCACTGAAATGCTGTTGGCGCTCGTTCAGTATTGGACGACTTTGGGGATTCACGGCCTGAGGTTGGTCTCCAGGGTTGATCGCGGTACAGCGTCTGCTATGGCTCTAGAGACCCACGCAGGAGTGGCAGTCTCTTGCAGCTTGTGCACTGGAAATTTGCACCGACAAATGGTATAATTAATGATAACACATTATTTTGGTATCGTTGGTTCCGCAGACAAGGAGAACGTGGAATTCCCGTCAGAGGACGACAAGGAATTGTGGGAGGAGGAGCAGAAGCGACTGGACCGTGAATGGTACTCCATGGACCAGGGTTATGATGACAACCACAACCCGTTCTCTGGCACATCAGAAGAATACACCAAGAGGAAAGAGGAGGAGTTTGAGCAGAAGAAGAAGAAACGGATGAGTGCTCGACAGCGTCAGATAAACAAGGCAGGTTACAAACTTGATGTTATGATCGTTGTTGTGGAATTTGTGACATGGTAAGGCCGTATGCTGCCCTTTTCAAATCCCATTGTTGGTGGGACTGTAAACACCCATCTTGCACCAAACTCATGTTTAGCGTTCACCATTGTGATGTATTGTAATTATGCTGGCGCTCTCTTGGTCAGGCTGGGGAATTTTCAGTCAAATTTCCTATCCTTTCAGCCCCCCCCCCCCCCCCCCAAAAAAAAAAAAAAAAATCAAAAAAAAAAATCTAAGTGTCAGTCAAAGAAAAGGTAGGAGGAAAAAGGGTGCACACGCTACATGTATCATGATACATGTAACGTCATATGAGACGGTCTAACTTTATTTTTGAAGACTTGCATGTCAGCATCAAGGCAGTATTTTTCGTTTGGGTGTCAGGAGAGGCTACGAAATGCCTTTAGAAATGCTAAAATTTGATCTCTTAAATGGGGCGTTGCCCCCGTGTTCCCCTAGCAGGGCGCTGCCTCTGCACCCCAGCCTAAGTTTCAGGGGCTTTTTTCCCTCAGTATTTCCCCAGCCCGCTCAGTGTTTGGGTGGATTGAAGCACCCATCTTGCAAGTGTTCATGTTTAGCATTTACCATTGTGATTTATTGTAATTATTCTGGTGCTCTCTCAGTGTTCGGGTGGATTAAAAAACAAAATTGTAGATCTATATTCATTAACACCATGCTGACACAGATTAAGTGTATCTGAAAAAACAAACAAAAAACTTTGTTGTTGACAGTGTTGTATGGTTACGAAAATTTATCTTATTTTGGCACTAGGCATCAGCCACTGTAACAAATTATCGAGTTGGTGTACAAGCTGGTTCTAAGGAAGGCATCTAAAACTGAAATACTGACATTTTGGGCAGTATGGTTGGTCTTCGAATCTTCAAACCTCACTCTTTTTTTTTTTTTTTTCAGGACAATGAAATGTGGGAGACCAATCGCATGTTGAGGAGTGGTGTTGTCGCCAAGACAAACTTTGACGAGGATTTTGAAGAGGATAATGTGGCGCGTGTCCACCTTCTAGTGCACAACATAGTGCCTCCTTTCCTGGATGGCCGAATTGTCTTCACCAAGCAGCCGGAGCCGGTGATACCCATCAAGGTATTGTAGCAGAAAATGTCTGCTTTTAAATCTTCTTGGCTGTTCTGGGTTGGCTGTCTCTACCATTCAGACATGAAATTGTATCAGAGTTTCTTTCCTTTTAGCATTTTTAAAATGTGACTGCTGGAATGAATAAATTGTAGGTGTTTGAACTGTTAGCAGTTTGACAATAGTCCTTGCAGTTTCTAATCAACTTCTTGTCAGGATGTTAGCAGTTTGTTCATCGGTCGCTGTCCGGCATATTATTTACAGTAACTAACTGCTGGCCTAGTTTTGACAATCACTGCTCTAAAATGCTGAATACCCATTTATACTGAAGAAGTTCTTCACATTTTGTAGGGTACTGCATCCACTATCATTAGTACATGTGTACATATACTAAGAGTCAAAGTGAATGCAATTCTACTCTCCAAAACCTAAATGGCTGAGCTGACCGCTTACACCATGTGATTGTAATGAGGTTCGTCTGGTGTGTGAGGGAATGTATGAGCATGCGTGGTGTGCTCGCTTGAGCCAAGCAGTTCAGTAAAGCGCCTACATAATACACCCTGTTATTATCATTATTATTATTTTACTAATAATACAGAATTACCAACAACATAATTTTATTTTCTCCTTGCCCAGGACCCTACCTCAGACATGGCCATTGTTGCGCGCAAAGGTAGTGCTGCAGTCAGGGCGCATCGCGAGCAGACAGAGAGACGCAAGGCACAAGCCAAACACTGGGAGCTGGCCGGCACCCGCATGGGCGACCTGCTGGGAGTCAAGAAGAAAGACGAGGTATACTCATCCTGGTCTCAAACTGTACAATCTTCCACCTTTTTAGTGGATTTCCGCCTTTCGCTCGAAGTCCCCCCCCCCCCCCCCCCCCCAAAAAAAAGAAAAAAAAGAAAAAAAGAAAAAGAATAAAAAAGTGTGTTTTTACATCTGAAGCACTTAAAATCATGCCAAAATACACCAAACTGCGCAGATTTTAGTTTATTATTTTCATCTGTTTGGGGGGAAAAATCTGCGTGAGCATACCCCCAGACGCCCCTAGCATAAAGTGTCTGCTTTGCGGACGTGCGCTTGTGGCTTTACCCCTTTGTCATTAAATTCTACACACTTTTCTGCTTTTTGGATCATGGACCATTTTTCATCCCTGTGCAATGCTTACACAGTAATGTTAACTGCAGAGTTGGTTGCTGTTTTCTGGACATACTTACCCCCATCATTTTTGATTATCAAAAGATGATAATCTTTTCCCTGTGATTATTCTTATCTGTTAGCATGTTTATATTCACGCAGGAAGACACACGTACAGAGGCCGATTTCAAGGCAGAGCACAGGTTTTCTGAAGTCATGTCAGACAAGAACGAGGCAGTGAGCGAGTTTGCCAAGCTGCGATCACTCGCCTCCCAGCGACAGTATCTCCCTATTTATGCAGTCAGAAATGAGGTGAGCTATCATGACGCTTTTGAAAATTTCTGCTTTATGTGGCAGTTTACTGTGATTTTGAAGAATATTCCAGTAAAGGAAGTTAGACAGGCACCTGTTCCCCTGCCCAAGTGAGTAAAGGACATTTATACTGTGACTGGCAGCTCTTTCAATACATCATCTGTTTGCAACAAAACTGAGAAATTAAGGAAAAGGGGGCAAACTTGAGCTGGAATGACATGTCACGATACAGCTGAAGCAAAAATTATGAAGATGAAAAGAAAAGAAAAAAGTGGTGGTGATAAAATAACTGGAAATGCGGGTAATCCCCAAGTGGAACTCCATCAGAGAATTGAGGAGGGTAAGGCTTGACTTTTTATTTTATTTTTTATAACGACTTGTAAATTCATCCATTCACCATGACATTTTGCTTAATGGTAATCCACCATTTCATTTTCTTTTGCTTCTTCTTTCATGCATGGCGACATCTGAGTCTTACCTTGGTTTTTTTTTTCTTTTTTTTCCCCACAGTTGCTGAACGTGATTCGAGACAACAATGTCATTATTATTGTCGGAGAGACTGGTTCAGGAAAGACAACTCAACTGACACAGGTATTGGAATAAGTGATTCAGTTACACTATTTTCTTACGACAAGGATATATATATCCATGTGTGTGCTTGAGTGGAAATGTTCGTTTCTTTTGGTCTTGGCACTAAACTTGAGGCTATAGTCAAGAGATCACTGGTAGGTTTGGCCTTCTCTGTACCCCTATGCTATGATGGCTACCCAAGCAGCACTTGCATCTCCCTAGAGTTGTCTCAGACGCACTTGCAAGTGTCAAGGCTCATCATACGAAAAATCGCTTGTCTCTGTTTCTTCATGAGTACCCACCCCCCATCCCCCCCCTTCCCCCCCACCCCCACCCCGAATATGGGAATTAAGCGTGGAACTGCTGCTCACTGTTCTTGTTTGAGCAGGTTTGAAGTTTTGAAGTAGGCATCGTGGTCTTGAAAGGCTAAAACTGATAAAAGGTGCAAGTATTTTTGTTTTTGTTTTTTTGTATGGTCCACTGTTGGCTTTTCCCAGTCAGACTTTATGTTAGATATTGTGAGATGTCTTTTTCCTGTGGGCTTTTCCTGATGTTGTGTTGTCACGGTTTCAGTACCTCCATGAGGACGGCTACACAAAGTTCGGAATGGTCGGATGCACCCAGCCAAGACGTGTGGCGGCCATGTCAGTAGCGAAGCGAGTTTCAGAAGAAATGGGAGTGAATCTCGGGGACGAAGTTGGTTATGCCATTCGTTTCGAGGACTGCACATCTGAAGTGAGAAATCTGTTTTTCTTTTATCAGTTTTTAAGTTAATGTGAATTTAAAAAAAAAAAATTAAACATTGAGCATGATTTGCTGAAGAGTTATTTGGAAATGACTTTTTGTGCAAGATCATTTGAAGATCTGTGTGCATATTTTATTGTAGATTCCTTATGAGACTTTGAAATTTTTTCCAAAAAGAATATACGTCTAATTGTGAAATACTTGTGAAATAGATGTCATGCTCTATAAGACAGTTTAATGGCATACCTTGAAACAACCACTGTCTTTTGTCCCATTGAAACAGTCAGTAATTGTATGATTGCTGAATTCCTTAATATTCTTAAAATGCATAACTTTTATTTGAATTTCAGATTGCCCTGCAGTGGTGCTCCTTTTTGCAATTTTATTTTGCAATTTGAAACTTTGAACTTTTCTTGCAGAAAACAATGATCAAGTACATGACAGACGGTATCTTACTGAGAGAATCGCTTCGAGAGCCTGACCTTGACAACTACAGTGCCATCATCATGGACGAGGCCCATGAACGCTCCCTCAACACAGATGTGCTCTTCGGGTTGCTGCGCAATGTATGTCGATTATATCATTCCTCTTATTGCTTCAAAAAATAAATAGGTTAGAAAGCAGCGAATGAGAGTCAGCTGCCCACGTGGAACACAGCAGACAATGGAGACAACTAGTGTTTTGGCAAGAAGCCTTCTTCAGGGGTAGAAGACACTGAAATAAAAGTCCTAAAGAAAGCTTCTGTGCCAAGACTTTAGTCGTCCCATTTGTATGTACTGTTTTATTCGTTTTAGGCTTACGTTTAGTGTTTGATGTTTATGTGTTAGGTGGGGGAGCCAGGATCGTCGAATGGTAGTGTTGGACTTCTAATGCTCGTGTTGTGAGTTGGAATCCCGGCTGGGGCCAAATATTTGTGCTGACCTTTTTCTCTTTGCCCTGTCTTTGATATCACCCGTACTTGGTGGAAAAGGATTTAAACTCCCAAACACCCCCCCCCCCCCCCCCCCCCCCCCCCCCCCCCGTGTTAAGTAGGCAGAAGTCTAAAGATCTACGAACATGTTACACACCCCTGGGACATTGCACATACATGTATAAGATATATGTATGAGTATTTTTTTTTTTATTTCTTTGATTCCTCCTCAACCAGGTGATTGCACGCAGACATGACCTGAAGCTGATTGTCACCTCGGCCACCATGGATGCCAGCAAGTTTGCCATGTTCTTCGGCAACGTTCCGATCTACACGATCCCGGGCCGCACGTTCCCCGTGGACGTGCTGTACTCCAAGAACCCCGTGGAGGATTACGTGGAGGCTGCCGTCAAACAGGCGCTGCAGATACACCTTCAGGGGCTTGCTGGTCAGTGGTGATTTCCAAGAGAGCTGAGTAAATTATCAAGGTTTAATGTTATTTGATTAAAGGGCTTAACACCATATGTATTGATAAGCACTTAGGCCCTTTTTCAAATGACAGTGGAGGGTTTCCCTGATTTTCTCAAATCCACCTTCTGCTGAGTCGTCAAATTCTGGTTTTCAGCTGTACCACATGTAAAATAAGCCTGTTTGGAGAAATGAAGCAAGAAAGAAAGAGAGTGTGTGTGTGTGTGTGTGTGTGTGTGTGTGAGTGAGTGAGTGAGTGAGTGAGTGAGTGAGAGAGAGAGAGAGAGAACACATGCTGCCTTGATTATTGACGAATCAGATTTGGCATCCGTGTCTGAGTACGGTCTTGGTTTTTCAAACACTATCTCAGTATCTGTCTTGAATGCCGCATAACATTGTCCATGAGATTAACTTGGCCCCCTTTCAGGCTTACCTCCATCAGTATTATGCACTGCTAGATACATGACATGGAGTGAGATTGGGATAAACACATTTGCATTTCGTGTGTTCTGTTCACTTTTTCATACTCACTGAAGGAGGCGAGCTCATAGTCACTTCAAACTGTGCTTTGTGGTCACTTACCTTGAAATGTATTTGTATTTTCAGGTGACATTCTCATCTTTATGCCGGGCCAGGAGGATATTGAAGTCACCTGTGAGCTGCTATCAGGTACTGACAGGTGGTAAACATACATCAGGGCTAAAATCTTGCACCTTTTGGCGGATTTCCACCTTTGGCTATAAAATCCCCCCCCCCCCCCCCCCAATAAAACAAAAAAAAAAAGAAAAAAAGAAAAGTGTGTCACTTAAAACCATGCCAAAATGCAACAAATTTCACAGATTTTAGTCTAAGTCTAAAGATTTTTTCCCACAAAAAATTGTTTTCTCCTCTGAAGCACTTACAATCATGCCAAAATGCACCAGAATGCACAGATTTTTAAAAAGAAATTGTAATGCATCTGTTTTGCAGATGTGTGCTTGTTGCTTTTCCGTCCTTCTGGAGCCTTCATATATATATATATAATGTCGCAGGACAATGACATAAGGGGTGATTCAAATTCAGTCGGAGGCAGAGTGGAATTCTGACAGGATGGATGGGAACTTTGATCATGTTCTGTTAGAGAGAATCGGTTGTATAAGGTAGACTGTCACTTCATAGCAAATAATTTACTCACCGACAGAACATGGTGTATTGGCTGATCTGTTGGAAACTTAATCAAACTAAGTAACTTGTCTTCAGAGCGGCTTGGAGAACTGGACGAGGCACCTCAGCTGGCAATCCTCCCCATCTACTCTCAGCTGCCTAGCGATCTGCAGGCCAAGATATTCCAGAAGGCGCCAGATGGGATCCGGAAGTGTGTTGTCGCCACCAACATTGCAGAGACCTCGCTGACAGGTTTGTTCTTGTTTACCTCCAGCTCCATGCCGTGTCAGGACAAACAAGTAGTTGTCCCCTCTACCAATAGGAGGCCACTTGCACTCACACGTTTTTATTGCAGAATTTTCATCAGAAATTCACCTCGGGCATACTTAACAATGGAACGTTTTACTCATATTACATTCATCAGCTGTGATGCTGCTTCTGCAGGTACAGTCAAGTTAATCTATTAATTTTTGCAGTGTGTATGTATGTAGGTGTGTATTGGATGTTGGTGTGTATGTAGGCGTGCTTGTATGTATGTCTCACTGTATGTATGACTATATGTATTTTAGTCGTATTTATTTAATTAATTATGTATCTATTATTCATGTATTTATTTATCACCTTATATATATATATATATATATATATATATATTTGTAAAGCGCCTAGAGCACCGGTTTCGGAGATTAGGCGCCATAAAAATCCTCATTACTATTACATGTATTATTATTAGTATTATAATTATTGACTTTGGGCTTGTTTTCAGTTGACGGAATTCAGTTTGTGGTGGATGCTGGCTACTGTAAGCTGAAAGTCTTCAACCCCAAGATCGGTATGGACGCCCTCCAGATCTTTCCCATCAGTCAGGTTTGTCACTGGATTTGCCAAGCAAATTATCATTTATTTATTTTATTTGTTGGTGTATTTTGTGAGATGTACGGTACACAACCTTAAACTGCATTAAGAGCTGTAAAAACCATCAAGATATCGCATTTTGAGTGTAATGCGCACATATGGGCAAATCTGTTCCAAAACATAAATTGGCTCATCAATGATGGAATTAGCCCGTTTCGATATAGGTTTTATATCTGACATCTGTATATCGATTAAATTTTAATCATTCTCATTACAGGCCAATGCCAATCAGAGGTCTGGCCGAGCTGGCAGAACAGGGCCAGGGTAAGTGGTGTTTAATGCCTTTATAAACTGTGATAAATCGGTTTGCTTAGTCTGATGCATAATCATAATTATTGATGTGTGTGAGTTAGTTTTGGCTTCGCCAGCAGCCGGGGGGCTTCGCCCACCTGGACCCCCTACTGGGGCATCGCCCCTGCACCCCACCAGGGACCTAGGCGGCCCCTGGACCCCGGCATAGTAAGCCAAAGTCACTTTTTCCAATGTTAGGTTCTGTATCCAGCGTAGCCCCCACATATACCACATGCAGGTGGTTTGCTTAGCTTGCACGTAATGGTTTTAGTTCTTGTCCTTGAGTTAGACCACAGTTGATACATATACAGTAATACTAGTAATAACTTGCCTGCTATGGGCATTGTCTCCTTATTTCAGACTTCAGTTGCCTAACAACACATGGCAGGGGGGCCGGAAGATGTTGGGGGGAGGGGGGGGCAGAATCTCGGAGGGGGGAACGTTGCCCGAAGAAAGTGAAAAGCGGGGGGGGGGGGGGGGGGCGGGGGGGGGGGGGATCAAATGCTGCGTAGACAATCAGAGGAGCGGACAGCCTTCGGTCCGCAAAAACAGAAGTTCTCTGTTGGGTGGGAGGGAGAGAGCACTAAGAGGGGTAGGGGGAGAGGTAGGGGAAGGGGGGGGGGGGGAGACCATGGCTTTGCCCCCCCCTCTTGCCATAGTCACCTGATTTTCCAGGGGGGGGGGGGGGGAAGACACTCTTGCCCCCCCTGCTTGGGTACAGGGGGGGCAGCTGCCCCCCCCCCCCCCCCGGTTCCGGCGCCCCTGCATGGGTGTCTGCAGAAGAAAAGACACTTAATGGCACACTGTTGGATGTGTGGGTAAATTACCTGCGTACAAGAAAGTCACCTAAATAACTCATTTACCTGTTTCCAGACAAGCCTTCAGACTGTACACACATCGCCAGTACAAAGATGAGATGCTGACGACCACAGTGCCAGAGATCCAGCGGACAAACTTAGCGAACGTTGTGCTGCTGCTTAAGTCGCTTGGTGTCGTCGACCTCCTGTCTTTCCACTTCATGGACCCACCGCCACAGGTACTAATGGCAGACTTTTATCATTCTTTCCTCTTTTATTTATTTATTTATTTATTTTATTTATTTATTTATTTTTTTTTTTTTTGGGGGGGGGGGGGGGGGTGAGGGGGTAGTACTTGTTTTGTTTTGATTCCATCTTCTGACATTGTTTAGGCTTATGAATTGTACAGAGGTGTTTTGGTGTCCAAAAAACCCCCCACCAAAAACATCAACAACTTTTTGGGGTGAGCGGTGGTCTAATACGTAGTGCGTCGGACTTAGCCGCTGCCCTGCTGAACGGCTGTCACCACTGTCATGGCGAAGCGTAAGTTCGAGCCAAGTTTGAGCTTATGTGATATATGTGATACCAGCTTTTCCTGGCTACCAGGCTGCTCATCGGGAGTTTCTCTCTGGGGTATTTGGCTTTCCTCCCCCAGCAAAATTAAACAAACAGGATAGGTAGGTTGGGTGGCGCTTCACCACGATGACACGCTTCCCTCACAGGAAGCAGCCCAAATTTCCCGAAAGGGACAGTAAAGTAAAAAAAAAAAAAAACACAAAAAAACCCCACAGAAAAACAGAAAACCATTTGACCAGGGGTCTGGGCCCATAATCAAAACAGACAATATAGTGTACAGTAGTACTGGAAATTAACCCTGCTCTTGCTAAGAACGCCCTACATGGTCCAACCCTTGTCGTGGGGTAGTGGCTTGTGTACCTCAATGACCCAGAGAACTACGCCAGCGGGAGCACGTGCTCCTGGCAGGGTCACCCAAGCTGGACAGGTCAAAGGGTAGAGGTCAGACGAATGTGGACCACCTCTCCAAGAGGCTAAACGGGTTTGCGTAGGGTTAACAGCCCTACCTGTAAAAAACATAACGTTACAGAAGCATCGACAGCAACAAACCAAAACATTCACCTGGGCAAGGAAGGGTCTCCATCCCGGAGACCTATGACGCATTGCAGTGAAAGCCGAAAGGAAGCTGCAAGGCCGACCCCCCTTCTAACACCCAGGACAACGACGAGAGTAGCCACATGGAACATCAGGACTATGTATGAAGTAGGAAGGACCATACAAGTAGCAAGAGAGATGAAGAACTACAAGATAGGAGTACTGGGACTGAGTGAGACAAGGTGGCTACAGACAGGACAGCTGAGATTTTCATCGGGAGAGCAATTGCTGTACTCGGGACACACAGAGGATGGAGCCCCCCACACTGAGGGCGTGGCCCTGATGCTGGCACCGGAGGCACAGCGGGCACTCATCGGCTGGGAACCTGTCAACTCCCGCATCATCACAGCCAAATTCATCACCAAGAAGAAAGACATCAAGCTAAACATCATCCAGTGCTACGCTCCCACCAATGATGCGGAAGAGGAGAAAAAAGATGACTTCTACCAACAACTGCAGACAGTGATAGATAGAGGAGGAGCCAAGGACATGACCATACTTATGGGAGACTTCAACGCCAAGATTGGATCAGACAACACAGGCTATGAGAACACCATGGGAACACACGGACTGGGACAGATGAACGAAAATGGCGAGCGCTTTGCAGACTTTTGTGCCCTGAACCAGCTAGTGATAGGAGGAAGCATCTTCCCACACAAGCGCATCCACAAGGCCACATGGAGATCGCCGGACCATGTCACGGAGAACCAGATTGATCACATCTGCATCAGCCGGAAGTTCAGGAGATCGTGGCGAGATGTGCGCGTGATGAGGGGTGCCGATGTATCATCAGACCACCACCTTCTTGCAACAACACTGAGACTTCGGCTTAAGAGACACACCAACGCCAACAACACACGGACCAGGTACAACGTTGGCCTACTCAGGAACATAGAGACACAAGCAGCATTCCGGATCAGCCTTTCCAACAGGTTCCAGCCACTGCAAGACCTGATAGAAGACAGTGGAATGGATATCGAGACACAGTGGGAACACAGCAAGAAACTCTGGCACGACACATGCGAAGAGGTCCTTGGCAAAAGAAAGACCCAACACAAGGAATGGATCTCTGCTGATACCATCCAGAAGCTGGAAGTTAGGAAAAAGAAGAAAACTGCACTGAACACGAGCCGAACAAGAAGAGCTAAGGCAAAGGCACAGGAAGAATACACAGCAGCTGACAGAGAAGTGAAGAGGAGCACCAGAAAGGACAAGAGGGACTACATCGACGACCTGGCCAATCAAGCAGAGGAAGCAGCTGGACAAGGGAACCTAAAAGACCTGTACCAGGTGACCAAGAAGCTCGCGGGCAAATTTCAGCAGACAGACAAACCAGTGAAGGACAAGAACGGGCACCCACTGACAACAACTGAGGAACAGCTGAAGCGATGGGCAGAACACTTCAGGGAGCTGTTAAATCGCCCCATCCCTGAAACACCACCAGACATCCCGCCAGCTGAGACAGAACTACCCATCAACTGCGACAAGCCCTCTAAGGCGGAGATCAGGCAAGCCATCATGACACTGAGAAATGGGAAAGCTGCAGGGCCGGACGAGATACCAGCAGAAGCCATCAAAGCAGACACAGAGACAGCCGTCAACATGCTGCACAGCCTATTCAGCAAGATCTGGGAGAAGGAAGAGGTGCCAGCCCAGTGGAAAGAAGGGATCGTCATCAAGCTGCCAAAGAAAGGGGACCTCAGGGACTGCAGCAACTACCGAGGGATCATGCTCCTGTCAGTGCCAGGCAAGGTTCTCAACAGAATTCTACTGGAGAGGATGAGGGAGGCAGTCGACCCTATGCTCCGAGATCAGCAGGCGGGCTTTCGCAGGAACAGGTCCTGTGCTGACCAGATCGCCAGCCTACGCATCATCGTTGAGCAGTCACTGGAGTGGAACTCCCCCCTCTACATCAACTTCATAGACTATGAGAAGGCCTTCGACAGTGTAGACAGAGAGGCGCTGTGGAAGCTGCTAAGGCACTATGGAGTTCCCGGGAAGATCATCTCCCTGATCCAGTGCACCTACAAAGACATGAGCTGCAGGATTGCCCATGCCGGCCAGTTGTCAGAAAGCTTCGAGGTGAAGACCGGAGTCCGCCAGGGATGCCTGTTGTCCCCGTTCCTCTTCCTCCTGGTCATCGACTGGATCATGAAGACCACCACAACAGGCAGGAAAAACGGGATACAGTGGACACTCTGGACGCAGCTGGATGACCTCGACTTTGCGGACGACCTGGCGCTCCTGTCTCATAGCCACAGCCAGATGCAGGACAAGACTACATGCCTGGAAGCCACATCAGCCGGAACAGGGCTCAAGATCAACAGGAGGAAAACCGAGCTGATGAAGATCAACACCACTGCCAACACACCAGTCACAGTTGGTGGAGAGTCCATCAGGGAGGTAGAGTCCTTTGTCTACCTGGGGAGTGTGGTTGATGGACAGGGAGGCACAGACCGAGACGTCACAGCCAGAATCGGCAAGGCAAGAGCAGCAATGGTCATGCTGAAGAACATCTGGGCATCCAAAGTTGTCAGCATAAGAACCAAACTTCGCATCTTCAACTCCAACGTGAAGTCAGTTCTGCTCTACGGATGCGAAACATGGAGGACAACGAAGACGATGCAGCAGAAGATCCAGACATTTCTCAACACCTGTCTGAGGCGCATCTTCAACATCCGATGGCCAGAGAAGATCCGGAACGAAGAGCTGTGGGAGCGAGCAGGGCAGGAACCAGCGGCCAAGCAGATCCTGCGGAGGAAGTGGGGCTGGATTGGACACACCCTCAGGAAGCCAGCATCCAGCACCACACGCCAATCCCTGACATGGAACCCACAGGGGAAAAGGAAGAGAGGCCGGCCTCGCAACAGCTGGAGGCGGGACACTGAGGCAGAGTTATATAAGCAGGGGACCAACTGGACTGGAGTGGCAAGAATAGCCCAGAACAGAGTGCGATGGCGAAGGGTTGTCGATGGCCTATGCTCCATGTGGAGCCAGGGGCCTAAGTAAGTAAGTTGCTAAGAACGGAATATTTCACACTACCTCTATGGCTTTTTTGAGTATCAGACAAATTCTTTTTTTTTTTTTTTTTTTTTGCTGCCCCAGCTCTTTGCCAGCTCCAGTGGTGTTCCTCCCAGGTCATGGGTGGAAACCACGGAGGACTCGGAAGCTGGGACAATTTTTTTTATTATGCATGATGATGGAGATGAGGATGATAGTAAGATGATGCTATGGAGGTCCATGTGGTTTGGGACTGCGGGACAGGGCCGCATTCCACGCTTCCTGTCATAAATATCCCGGCATTAACCACGCCCGGGAACTACGGCACCTGCGGTGCCGGCCGTGTAATCATCCACATCATAAGACGTGTCATACTAAGGGAAGCACCCCCAAAGTCGCACCCGTGAAGTGGGTGAAACTCGGCTGTGTGGCAACAGCCTCCCCATCGGGCCCATAGCACACCCGCTCTGGGTAGGAGCCGACCTAGGTAGGAAAAATCCCGCTTGCCTCGGCTGGGATTCGAACCCGGGTCTCCCGGTCCATAGTCCGAAGTGCTAACCACTACACTACGGGGGCCGGTATCAGACAAATTCATTCAGCAAGATCAGGGTTGACTGGCTGGTGATACTTCAGCTGTTTCAGAATACTGGGCTATTTGTGAACAGATGAAACCATTTGTAGACAAGTCACATTTTTCGTTGACATTAAACAGCGTAAAACAGCATTTCGTCTTTTGCGCAAAATCATGGTTACACGGACAATTCTGATACCTAACTTGCATGTTTTGCATGTGCGTGTGTGTATGTGTGTGTGTGTGTATGTCCCGCTTATGTCCGACGGTGGAAGGGACCCATTCACCCACTGTACCTGCAGGCGCCTGTCTGATTGTAGTGTTCAACTGTTGATATGTTGTGTGTTTTGTGAAGGTGTACTGTATTGTTTGTATTTATGTGATATGCTTTGTTCATATGTGACTGTATTGTTCCAATGTTTTTCTTTTCTTTTCCTTGTAAAGTGCTGTGAGCTCTCTGCGAGAAAGAGCGCTATATAAATATCAATTATTATTATTATTATTATTTGTGTGTGTGTGTTTCAGGACAACATCATGAACTCCATGTATCAGCTGTGGGTGCTAGGAGCCCTGGACAACACGGGGGCTCTCACACCACTAGGTCGCAACATGGTGGAATTTCCCCTTGACCCCGCCCTCTCCAAAATGCTGATCGTCTCTGTGGATATGGGATGCAGTGCCGATGTTCTGGTAGGGTACTCTTTGGTTCTTTTTACTTCTACTGTATTTGTACTTTTTTCTTTCTTTCTTTCTTTTCTTTTTTTCCTTTTTTTTGGGGGGGGGGGGGGGGATGTGTCATAGGGTGGTGGGTACATTCCATATGTGTGTGTGTGTGTGTGTGTGCGCGCGCGCGCGTGTGTGTGTGTGTGTGTGTGTGTGTGTGTGTGTGTGTGTGTGTGTGTGTGTGTTTGTGAATAATCTGTCTGTCGTACCATTCTGCCACAAGTACTACCTTCAACGTTAATGTTTCCATATGATAGGAAATTAGTGCAGTGTTTAGGTCATGTAATTCACTGTGCAAATGCCGCTTGGAGTGTAGAAATGTAGATCAAGTATATCATGTAACGCAGAGTAATTCTTCTCAAGGCTGGTTTATTGCTCGATGCAAGACAAAGAAGCAGTTTGACATTTATTTAGTGAGTGTAGATACAATTACAAAGCTTCTCAAATCTGCCCAGTAAACAACATCTTGTTGTGCGACAGTCATGTTATCTGTATGGGTCCTGCAAATAATGTTCAGCCTTTGTTCTCAATGTCTTAAATGCAGCATCCTGATTTGCATATTGTATCAGATGTTTTTTTGCATATTACTGAGTCATTAGTGACTAAAACAAGAATAAAAGCATACAATGATGACAGCTTAAAATAATGGAAAATGTTCTTAAGTGAAAATATTGCTTTTAGCAAAACAATACCCAGCACTTGGTTTTCCATCTATTTCTGGAGTACATGAAGTATTGTACATGTATGGGGTGGGTGGGTGTATGGGAGTTTAACATCCTTTTCCACCACATACGGGTGATATCAAACACGGGGCAACGAGAAAAAGGCCAGCACAAATATTTGGCCCCAGCTGGGATTTGAACTCGCGACCCGAGCATTGAAAGTCCAACGCTCTACCATTCGGCCATCCCGGCAACCCCTTGTACATGTACGTTACTTGTAAGAAATATATATACAGGTATATGGACATGTATGACAACAGTAAGCTAAACAGCAACAGTAGCAGTAGCCTTCACAGTAATAAATACACACAAACCTGTGTTTGTATTGCCGCAAAATCAGTAATGGGTTGGGAAACTGTAAATGTATTTTTTTATGTAGGTACATCTTGTACCAGACTTCAACATGAGTCAAGGACCACCTTGACAGACAGGTCAAATTTTTAAAGAATTCACACAAAAAAAAGAGATCAAGGAATCTTTCAAATTTTTTTTCTGTGAAAGTGTTAAAGGGTTAACAATGCATCCTGCAAAGCTTGCTGAAGGTGAAAAACCACCATATGCTGCACGGACATCTTCCAGGAGTTTGTTTGTGTTTGCAAGTGGTCCTTGACTTATGTTGAAGTCTGTATGTGCATGTGGAAAAGGATGGGTATACATGTACAGTCACCTCAGCAAATACAGTAGCCAAAAAAGAGGACAATGGATGAAATTACAGGTAGCAAGTTTTCCTTCATTGGGACATGTATTCAAGAAATGTACGGTCCAGTATGTGCACCACTTGTTGCCAGTGTTGAGCAGGGCACTGTCTTGCTACATCTCTGTGCCAGTAATTATGTGTAAAAAAAACACAAATGTGATCTCACAATGGTGAACAGGCCTTATTAATCTCATAATCTCACGATTATATGAATTAGAGTCTCTTGGAAAGCTCAGGTTTGGGACTTTGTAGGAGTACCAGGGATCGATTTTCTCGCGCCCTGCAACTATGTCTCATATTTTGATAAAATGTCGCATAGAAATTTCGCAAAATGCGTCATATGTCGCACGAACATGACATCACAAGCGCACTTGACAACGCGAAGCAGAGATGCGCTGTCCGTGTCAGTCATAGAGTCTGTTACACTAATCTAATTTTAGTGATGAGGCTTACTTATCCCGCTCGCCGCGCGCGCTGCCAGGAACTCTCGCTCGAAAGAGTTGCAAAAAAATATTGGCGCGTTATCAGTTTTCTCAGTTCTGCGATCGAGAGGTCCTTTTCCGTTCATAACCTCAACGTCACTGCACTTAGGAACAGGTTCTCGGCACAGACATTGTGACAGAGTAATGCGGGTGAACTTGATTGTCTCATAGAAAGTGAAAATGTCTTATAAAAATGACTGGTCAAGGAGACAATGTCTCATTGGCATTTTTGAGTAAATCCATCCCTGGAGTACCCAACCAAAAACCATCCGAACAAACAACAAACAAAAAATTGAAGCAAAAACACACACACACACACAGCAAACAGGACTCTGTCGATGTGAAACGTCTGTGTAGGATTTCAGGATCCAAGGATTTCTTCCTCTTTTAAATCAGGAACAGGGTGGTTGTGGGGTGGATGTTTGGGAGTTTTAACGTCATTTTCCACCACGTACGGGTGATATGAAAGACGGGGCAACCAGAAAAGGGCCCGCACAAATATTTTGCCCCAACAACAAGGATTTCAACTCACGGCCCGAGCAGTGAAAGTCCGATGCCATACCATTCTGCGGTCCCGGATCCACAGCTTAGGAACAGACTACCCCAGTATTGATTGTACATAAGAATGTGTCCACTTGAGACTGCTGCATGCTGTGAAGTTGACTCTGGCATACAGATACAACTGTTGCCGTATCAGGAACCAGTCTAGTAACTAGCAGAGTTTTAGGGTTGTGACCCTGTCAATCTTCCGTTCCTCGCTGTTTTACTGTTCCATGTGATGCCATCTGATATTGAGATACCACTACACGTGTACAAGCCAGTATGGGCTCACAGACGAGTATTGTATACTTTCAGTGAGTCCGCATGTTCCTCCTTGCAAGTGAAAACAGGGTTATCGATCCCCCGTTGCCTCATTGTGGCGGCAAGGTCATTTTTGTTCTGATCTGCGATTGGTGGCGTTGTTGTATTTGAGCCTCCAGTCACCTGCCCTTTACTGGATTCTGCAGGAAGACATGGGTAAATGGAACTAAGGCCGGAAGTATTGGCATCAGATGCACCTTGCGCCTTGTCTTCTTTGCCGGAGATTCCATTGCGTATGACGCAGACCTGAAGTTTGTTTGGTGCGTCGCTTGCGTTGTTATTGCGCCCTTCTGTAGGTGCAAGGTTGTGCAGCAGACCATCTGCAATAGATGTTGCTCCTGCATGAGAGTGAGTCTTGATTTCCTGGATCTGCACCGTGCACTGACCCACCTCCTGTGCTGGGCCGGTACTGGCTGTGTGCTCTGGTTGTGGCAGTGTTGGTAGGGTGAAGCTCGCAGCATCCTTCCCTGACTCACTGTCAACATCGGAATTTTTCTCTTCCGATGACCTGCTGCTGTCAGTTTCTGTGCCACTCTTCTTTGGTGACCCTTGATCTGCAGTGACTTCCGCCAACACCCTGTAACCCACTGTCTTTCCAATGCGATGGTCTTTAATGACGATCCAGATGATAGCAGCGGCGCAAGGGACGAGGAAGATCACTCCAGCGAGAATCCCGACGACGACGTTGTTTGGCTCATCCTTGAACATCTGGCAGACCTGACGGACGATCACCATCTCCGAGGACATGACGTCAAGACAGACGCGAAAGTGTTTCTCGATCTCCTTGCGTATGATTGTGTAGGTGGTCGTCCTTTGGGGCAGAACTGGGGAGAGTATTGCCTCGCTGTCCTCGGGGATGTATGACAGGCGGAAACCTTCTATAATCACGTCCTCGTTTTCCTCAATTGTCCAGGTGGCCATGATGTCAAGTCCTGATGATGCCACTTTCAGTATCACCTCGATCTGAAACAGATATACACATAATAATAACTATGTGTTATTATTATTATTATTAGTTTTTTGTCACCAATGCGCGAGGTCAAGGGTTCGAGTCCCACTCGGGGCAAAGAATTTTTCCTTCTCGTATGTGGCACCATTCATTCAGGCCGATCGTCGGGGGTTCTCTCCGGGTACTCCGGCTTCCTCCCCCTCTGCTTTGGAAATGTTCAGCCCACCAAATTTTAAAAATAAATGCAATTCTAAATTCCGAAATGTAAATAGCTGAGCTGACCCATCGCACCACGTGATTGTAATGTGTTTATGTCCAGTGTGTGAGAGAATACGTGTGATTCACGGGAGCATGCATGTTGGGTTCAGTTCGCGGCGCTTTGAGCCGATTCACGGAATTGGGTAAAGCGCCTATACAATACTCATTATTATTATTATTATCATCATTATTTTGAAAATTTCAGGTAATTTCTGTGATTCCAGATCTCATACTTTCGTTTTAAGCACTTATCTTCCATAGCAGTCATGAAGTATTAGACATGCGGTATCACAATTTGCAGCTGCAGTAAATCTAGGTCTACATACACAGTAATATAATGCCAGCTTCATAAGTTAAGACTACACAGTACAAGTCATCTGTCAACACCAGAAAAAAAAAAATTAATAGCAGTACTGTCCCGGCGTGACCTGGGTTTGACTTCAACGGTATGTCTTGCCGGAATGCTGATACAGCACACTGGACTGTGGATGCTGGGCTCATGAGATCAGATCCCAGCTGAAAACCAAACGTTTCTGCTGGCTTTTTCCTCTTTTAAATCCCCTTTTTCTCGGCGAAAATGTATGTTGCACCCCAAAAGCAACTAGCCAAACCAGTCTTGCGTGAAGAATGCTCCGTACAGAAAAAAAGAAATTTGCCTTATGTATTCTCAGGGTAAGCTGTAACACGAGAGAGAGCGAGAGAGGGAGAGAAAGGGAGAGAGAGAGAGAGAGGGAGGGAGAGAGAGAGAGGGAGGGTGAGAGGGATGGAGAGAGAGAGAGAGGGAGGGAGGGAGGGAGAGAGAGAGAGAGGGAGAGAAAGGGAGAGAGAGTGAGAGAGGGAGGGAGAGAGAGAGAGGGAGGGTGAGAGGGAGGGAGAGAGAGAGAGAGAGAGGGAGGGAGGGAGAGAGAGAGAGAGGGAGAGAGAGAGATTCAAATTCAAATTAAAAAAAAATACTTTATTGTCCGTTAAATAACAGGTATAAAAGGGTAAATCGTCTTTGGACTCACAACTCAAAACTAAATCAGAATGAAAAATTAAGATTCTCAGCCGACATAAACAACGTAAAATTGGCTTGGCACATGCAATAACTTAACCCATGTGTGACCAGCATCCCATTTTTGGGACGTTCTACAACAGGCCATATATATACAGATATGTTCTTGAAAACTGCTCCTTTTTTTAACTGATTGAAGAGTATTATGAGCTCATTCTTTGTTGCGGGAAAGTCATGTTTTCTGGAATCCCTTTTATTGTGCTTGGTAAAGGTGCACAGCCAGTTCGAGACACCTCCCATCCCCGACTTCCCCACCCTCCGACCCCCGAGAAAAAAAGGGCTCAAATGGGTTAACAACAAAACCGAAATAATAATGAACTTGCAGAGTCACTTTCTCTCTCTCTCTGGTCATCCCTCCGGTAATTTTTGTTGTTGTTGTGTTTAAAGAGGCTCTATATTACCTGCCCTGAATTGGCTCTCTATGATACATTGGGCGTTAAGCAAGCATTCTAGTAACCTGCTTTAGATAGTATTTACCATTTTTGGCAAAGCATGTTAGATAATCTGATATTACTGGGAGTGGACAGTCCCATACGTTCTGATCCTCTTTCGCACCTAAACGGAAAATGTGTGTGTGTGTGTGTGTGTGTGTGTGTGTGTGTGTGTGTGCGTGTGTGTGTGTGTGTGTGCAAATGTTACAGCTTTAATTGTTGGCCCGGGTGATCGTATTGACACTCTGCGCGACATCATTGTTAAGGGCGTGAGACCTTCAACAATAAACTGTTCAAGTTCGAGTTCTCTCTGGTCATCCATACCTGACCGTTGCCTTTTTCGTGATGCTCCTGGTGGTCGAGAGAGTGGCAGTGAGTCTCCGTGTCCTCACAGCCCTGCTGCTCACGGACCAGGGTCTGGCGGCCAGCGACGTTCTGGTCTGTGTGGTGGTCACCAGCGGTCGTGTTGACAGACGTTGTACAGTTCCAGTTGAGGGCATCGGCGTTCCTGTTCTGCAGAGCGTTGTGTTGGGTCTTGTACCACATGAACAAAAGGTACAGCTGGCAGGAACACTGCAAGGACAGATGATTGACGTTGATTGACAGTGTGGTTTAGTCTTTCCAGTTTCTCTTGTCATAAGGGAAAAGTCTGTCTGTCTCTCCCCCCTCCCCCCCCCCAAAACCCCCCCCCCCCAAAAAAAAAAACAAACAAACCCGAAAACAAACAAACAAACAAAAAAAACCCAACAAAAAAAAAAGAGGAAAAAAAGGGATCAGTCCATTTGAAAGGAGGATTGCAGAGGGTAATGTCTTGCAATGTCATTTAGGCAGCTCCCAGTTCGTCTGACTAGTTAATGTTTTTCCTTATTTTTTTGCTTCACACCTCTGGAAGGTCTGGTTGTAAATTGTAAATTTATCAAAACAAAGAGGACCTCACTGTGAACTTCGTTGGCGTCAGTTGGAAAACAGCGTGCAGTACATGTATTACCTGCGTTAGACGAATCCCGGCTGGGGCCATATATTTGTGCTGGCCCTTTTTCTCGTTGCCCCGTCTTTGGTTTCACCCATACGTGGTGGAAAAGGACGTAAAACTCCTAAACACCCACCCCACCCAGCCTCCTGCTTTAGACATGGTTTTGGCGATTACACAAGTACCTGCAGGTCGTTGCCTTTGAGCAGGATGTTGGAGAGGTCGGTTAGCGTGCTCAGCTGGCAGTGGTTGATGTCCGACACGGCGCTGTGACTCAGGTCCAAGCTCACCAAGTGAGGAGGAAACTCCAGCGCGCTGATGTCACCCAGCGTATTATACGCCAGTCCCAGCTGACGCAGGTGGCTCAGGTGCTGCAGGCTCATCGGCGCCATCTTGACCATGGCATTGTGGGACAGGTTCAGGGCCGCGAGGCTGAATTTGAGGGTGTGGAACGTGTGGTCGCTGATCTCCGTCAGCCTGTTGTGGCTGAGGTCCAGGCTGGCCAGGTGTCCCATGGACTTGAAGAAGTCGTCCGGAATCGCGTCAAGGGCGTTGTGGGAGAGGTTGAGGACCGCCATGTGCTGGAGGTTGCCGCGCGGGGTCACCGTGTTCACGCGCGGGAGGTCAGCAGCTTTGACGTCATACCAGTCTTTCGATAGACGAGTTATCTGGTTGTGGGCAAGGTTGAGGGCCCGGAGCCTGGGAATGGCAGTCAGGCGGGCAGCATGCAGAGTCCGGAGTGAATTGTAAGACAGGTCCAGGGTAGACACGCTTTGCAGCTGGAGTATGGCCGGTGAGACTTCTGAGAAGTTATTTCTGGCGAGCACGAGACTGGAAATGTGTTCGATACCTTGGAAGAAGTCGGCAGGTAACGCGTCCAGGTTGTTACCGGTCAGATCCAGCTTGTCGAGAGACGCATACGTGTTCGTGGAATTACCAGACAGGACAGGTGAAACGTCTGCTGAAGTGAAGTTGCATGTAATGGAAGGCAGTTGGCCATCTGACCCAGGCGTGCAGGTACAGTCGTTTTGAACTGACGGACACAAGGTTGTGGGGGCTGCTCTTGCTGTAGTCGCCAGCATCCACAGCAACACCAGGCTGCCAGCTGCTACACGGAGGGTGGATCTGGGCCACATGGTTGTTGGGATGGTTAAACCTGCCTCTGAAATTAAAAAAAAAGAAGAAAAAAGAAAGTCTCTTTCCACTTTCAAATTCAGGTGTATCTGAGGTATTTCAAGTATTGATTGATTGATTGATTGATTGATTGATTGATTGATGAGTTTATTTGGGAGGCCACAGGATTATTCAAATGGCTGAGTTACAACAAATATTGCACAGTGTATGTATCAGATACGAGTCTACATCAAAATACCGTAGATTCAAAGTAACTAACACTCGTTTACAGCGTACGTTGGTCAAATGTACACGCCCGTCGCTTCAAGGCTCTGTACACAAACTGTGCAAGACTGTATAGGAGTGGCAGACCTAATGGGCTGCCCTCCCGGAGAACAAACTGTACAAAGTCTTACCCAGTATCTGTGATAGTCTCCCTCGCTGCCGACCTAATCGGCGCGAGGAGACCGTTCTTAGTCGTCTACATATTGGACACACGCATGTTACCCATTCCCATCTGTTAAAGGGGGAAGACCCCCCTTGGTGTGTTCCATGTCATCAACCATACACTGTGGAACATTTTTTTAATCTCGTGCACGGATCTCACTGAGATTCGTGCCAAACATTACTGTGTGGATTCTCTGAAGATGCTGTTCCGGGATGTCCCCCCTGACAGCGTCTTCAGTTTCCTGAAAGAAGTCAATTTGTTTTACAAATTATAGTGCTGTGATATATATATATATATAGACTGTCTTTGACCTCTGATGTTCAGTATCTAAAGTCTTGAAGGATATTTCTCATTTAAACCCAATAGATTTTTAGTATATATTTACATCTTGTTTTAACGTGGAAATTTTTATGTTTTAAAGGACCTGGCAGAAAGGGACTTTAGCTAGCCGCGAATTAGCCTTTGTTGCTTGCGCGGCGTTAAGCCCTAAATAACTAACTAACTAAGTATAGCACGTCAGAATTACCAGTCATAAGGAGACTAGATTATCCAAATACACTTGGTCGGTTGTAATACTTGCTAGGTATGAGGTCTCTTCGAAGGTCCTCATAAGCAGGACAACACAGTAAGAAATGGACCTCGTTCTCAAGAACATTATAATGGACAGCATTTGGCGGTCGGTGGTCTAGTGGTTAAGAGATTTGTCACCAATGCGAGAGGTCAGGGGTTCGAGTCCCACTCGGGGCAAAGAATTTTTCCTTCTCGCATGTGGCACCGTTCATTCGGGCCGATCGTCGGGGGTTCTCTCCGGGTACTCCGGCTTCCTCCCCCTCTGCTTTGGAAATATTCAGCCCACAAAATTTGAAAAAATAAATGCAATTCTAAATTCCGAAATTTAAATAGCTGAGCTGACCCTTCGCGCCACTTGATTGTAATGTGTTTATGTCCAGTATGTGAGAGAATGCGTGTGATTCACGTGAGCGTGCGTGTTGGGTTTAGTTCGCGGCGCTTTGAGCCGATTCATCAAATTGGGTAAAGCGCCTATACAATACTCATTAGTAGTAACAGTAGTAGTAGTAGTCACAAGATGCCAGGAAACCTCCATTACGGAACACGACAATATTACTTTTATCCATGTTTACACATAATCCTAAACGTTTTGCTGATTCATACAAAGTTCTAAGCTGGTTCTGGAGACCGACAGGAGTTTCGGAAATAAGAACAACATCGTCGGCGAATAACTCTGCAATCTCTGGCGACAGAGTTGCTCCATGTTTGCCGTTGCTAATTATGTCTAATGCTAGTTCATTCATTAATAACGAGAATAAAATTGGGCTGCAAATTTCCCCTTGCCTTAAGCCACGGGTACGTTGGATAGGATCTGACAACTTTGCACCACTTGTAATGCGTGCTTTGACTGACCTGTACATACTTTGTACACAAAGAAGAAGTTTACCATCAATTGTGTGTGTGTGTGTGTGTGTGTGTGTGTGTGTGTGTGTGTGTTTGTGTGTGTGTGTGTGTGTGTGTGTGTGTAAGATCGGCCTGGGGTTTTTTGGTAAGATCTCAAACGACTGATAAATTGTTTATGGCTTTCTTCTTTTTGTTGGTGATTTATACACTGATTGAAAACAAGGAATTCCAATGGCAAATGGTGAGCTTCGATACTCTCCACCACGCTCAATTCGCTCACTGGAAATATGGAATAAAACAAGTCCTCACATGTAATAATCTACAACGCTGTTACCCAGCCCTGACAAATATGTATAGCTACCAGTAGGATTGCCGTTACATACACCGTTCAGTATAAACAATCCTATTGAGGCCACACATTTCCAGCAGTAACTTGACATATACATTCACTTCCTTGTCTTCAGAAATCCTTGTGACTGTAGTTACATCATCATTGTTATGAATTATCAAAGAAGGCATAATTTACATGATATAAAAGATTGGAAGTTCTGGCGTTTAGATCACCGCAAACCAGAAGATATGCGTCATGACTTGCTAACAAATCTCTGATACAGTGTTCCAGCCTTGCGACACCCTTATCGACACCAGAAACATCGTAGTACCGAGAACTTACTGCGAAAGATAAGCACAAACGAAAAGAACATCTGTAGAAAAACCAACTAAATCTTTCTTCAAAAGAAAAATCAAAATATTATCATATTTACATTCCATACATCGAACGTATGGTAGGAGATTGCTTTTAATAAGGACAACAACACCACCCGACGGCCTGCCCTGATGTAAAAGTTTCAGCGCTGGCGCACAAAAAGCTGTGTGTTCGGGAAACACAGTGGAAGTGAACGTGTCAGTAAATGTTTCCACCACGCACGCAGCACACATTATGTTGTCTCTGGGCCGAGTAATTAATGAAAATACTCCATATTCGTCGCTGCACCAAAAATTTGCTGGCAACTCGTGAGCTGACAACAACTCACCATTTCAAGTATATGGTGGATAAGACTGTGGCACTAGTTCATTCTCAACTGGTTCTGGGGAGCCGGGGTGGCCGAATGGTAGAGCGTTGGACTTCCAATGCTCGGGTCGTGAGTTCGTATCCCGGCTGGGGCCAAATATTTGTGCTGGCTTTTTCATCGTTGCCCCGTCTTTGATATCACCCGTATGTGGTGGTAAAGGACGTTAAATCCCCAAGCCCCCACCCACCCCCTCAACTGGTTCTAGGCTGCTTAAAAAACAACAAACAAACAAACAAACAAAAACCCAAACAAACAAAACAACAACAAAACCGAAAAGAGGAATGTGCAACACAATTTTGCTGAATATATTTGCTGGTTACTTGTGGTACATGAAGAACATCTCCCTCCAGCTGGGGGAGCCGGGATAGCCAAACGGTAGAGCGTTGGACTTCTAATGCTCGGGTCGTGAGTTCGAATCCCGGCCGGGGCCAAATATTTGTGCTGGCTTTTTCATCGTTGCCCCGTCTTTGATATCACTCATATGCGGTGCAAAAGGACGTTTAACTCCCAAACACCCACCCACCCCACCCCTCCAGCTGGAAACTGAGGGGAGGGGGAGGTAATTGAGGGGAGTAAGGTGTGTGTGTGTGTGGGAGGGGGGGGGGGGAGATAATACACCGTGAAACATATATACAAGTCCGTGGATAGTTAGCGTGGAAAATCCCTACATTCTTTTGCGGGTTGTTTGAGGCGATGATTAAAGAGGAACGAAGGATACTGCATTTCTCGCACCACTTTCAACATGTGATGGACAGATACTCCAGTTTGGTGAAAGCTGACTCCAGGAAGCTTGAAACTCTGGGCCAGTTGTATACCAAACGTGACCGTGAAACTTACCAACACTGTGCCATTAGAATCGGCAGTGTAGAGCTTAGCGAACGTTTTCGGTCATATCTTCCCCCCACCAAGAAGTGCCGTGACCCAGAGATGCATATTTTACCGGGGGCTGTCACTGCTCGGAACTTGAGAACGATGGGGAATATGGGAGGCGGGATTCGGCCTAAGAGTACTTTACCACGAGATATACCATGGGATGTTTCAGTATTCGCCGTAGCTACCTAGCCTCCGGCAATATTTGAAACGTCGAGTAAAGCGTTCACATTTTACTCACAAGATATTTGCACTGGCGAATGGTATAAAATGAAGTTAGGCTCTAAATTGTAATAATTACACCTCGTATAATTACAGCCAGTCAAATTCCCGAAAAGAGACACGTGACCGCTAATTTGATTTGCATTTAGGCTTAATCAATACCGCCTAAGTGTCGAATGTAGGTAATCAGAAAAAAGTATTGCATGCTTACCAGTTTCACACTTTCAAAGCAAGCTCTACTTCAAGACACCTGGTTGGGCCTATTACATTTACAATTATGCCTAATTTACATTAGCGGTCACGTGTATCGATCAAGGGGCTGCCATTGGCTATATGTAATTTCCTCCGGACGTAATTGTGTTACTTAGGTGTTAATACCGTATGTGCGAGATTCCGCCAACCGTACATTAACACTAATTTAAATTAGCGGTCACGTGTATCGATCAGCGAGCTGCCATTGGCTATGTATAATTTTCTCCGGACGTAATTCTGTTACTAAGGTGTTAATACCGTATGTGCGAGATTCCGCCAGCCGTACATTTACACTAATTTAAATTAGCGGTCACGTGTATCGATCCGGGAGTTGCAATTGGCTGTATATATAATTTACTCCGGACGTAATTCTGTTACTTAGGTATTAATGCCGTATGTGCGAGATTCCGCCAACCGTACATCAACACCGTGTCTGTCAAGTGTGCCCCAAGCCTTCTTTTTTGTGCGTGTAAGCCATAAACTGACACTCGATACAGATATTACAGTGAGTCAGGTAAGTCCTCTAGACCCACTTGTAGAACGGGACCAGCGAACGATACGACCATTGGTGTGTGCTAGGACCCCTGACAAAATTTGACTCTCCTGGCAGGTGGTGATCTTGATAAAGCTATTCAACCTGTGTGCGAGCGTTCATTTATTATTTGTCTATATACTTTATCATCCCATTGCTGGGAAATGCGGGTTGCGCCCCCCCCCCCCCCCCGCGCCCCCACTCGGAAAGAAACGCGTCAGCATTGTACAGCAACACCCGTTTTCTTTCCCTTAATGCTTGGGACTGGGTGTGTGATTGTTTTTCCTTTCCACGGGGAGCTGGGGTGGCCGAATGGTAGAGCGTTGGACTTCTAATGCTCGGGTCGTGAGTTCGTATCCCGACCGACTGGGGCCAAATATTTGTGCTGGCGTTTTCATCGTTGCCCCGTCTTGGATATCACCCGTATGTGGTGGAAAAGGACGTGAAACTCCCAAACACCCACCCACCCTTGTCCTTTTCACGACCCGTCCCGTTTTGAATGGGATCCTTTAACGTGCACTCTTGATATTGTGCGTGCGTGTGTACACGAGGGGGGTGAGACAGGCACCGTGAACGAGTCTGCGCGTGATTTTAGACCCGATTTGGAAAGGAAAAAATCCCCAACCAAATTCCTGTCCACGAGAAATTCGAACCAAGCAACTCAAGACCCAAAGTCAGATGCCATTGCCACTAGACCAAATCTCCTGTCATCTGTGAACACGTAAAGACATGTGCAGTGTATAGGCCTGCAGGGCTTCAAATTCTGAATGTTGTACGTCCTCCAGGCTCGGGAATTGTCAGTCATTTGGCAATTTTCAGTCAAATTTCCAATCCTTTCAGCCAAAAAATCCAAGTTTCAGCCAAAAAAGAGGAAAGGGGAAAAGGTTGTACACATAATCATGATACATGTGATAGTATAGGGGACTTCAGTTTTGAAGGCTTGTACCAAGGCAGTATAAATTTAACTTCTGGGTGCCAGTAGAGGCTACAAAATTCCTTTAACAATGCTAGAATTTGTTTTTCTGAAGTAAGGCGTTGCCCCTGTGGTCCCCGAGTAGGGTGCTTCCCCTGCACCCCGGCCTAGGTTTCAGTCTTTTTTGTCCTCAGCACTTCCCCAGCCGGGATAAAATGGCATGGAAATAATGTCGGAGAGGAAGTATGCCAGTACACACGTATGAGCAGATTTAGGGTAAAATACCCATAGTTTGCCACTTAGATTTTTCTTTGGGAGTGTCTAAAATTTCCACAAAAAAAACCCAAAACCCCGTTTTCCATACAAAAACTTTTATTGTAAAATGATAACGATAATAAATTTAAACATGTCACCTGTATGATTCATACAGTTTCGCCGCAAAATTAGTTCTGGTTGGTTATTTATACGTAAGCGAGCTACAGAATGGTATTCGTTTTTCACCTCCGCATTCAACGCTTTCGGCGAAGACTACGCTTTTCCCTTTTTTCGACTCGTGCCATACGCTGCACACACTCTTGAGCAAAGCAAATCTCTGAGTTTTCACAGCCAGTCGAACTTACACAATTACGAAACGATCATTAATAGACTTCGACAACACACGGAAAACTAGTCCTTTTCTCGAATGTGAATTTGTTTTTCTTCAAACAAAACAATAAAAAAAAAATAAAACGGATTTGTCGCTTAGGTTTTAAACCGGCTTACCTGCGCAGTCATAGAATTCTTGGCCGCCTCGCCAATTTCAACGTCGTCAGGTCGAGCGAAAGTCCAAAAGGAAGGTGACTGCACTGTTTTACTTTGCAACGTAACTTGCACACAACACAACACTGCACGTAACGCGTCTCCTCGCTGCATGCAGTCCAGCTGTGAAATATTGTTCGGGTCTTACGTAACTTAGCACTGAGCACGATTCTTCAATCATCGGCCGATGATGCGCTGACTGGTTCACGGTAAAAAAAATAACAAGCACTAGGAGTCATCCAGCGTTGTGTTGACATAGGGGAGTGGGGGGGGGGGGGCAGTGTCCATACAGGTGTCACGGAAGGGGACGGGAGGGGGGCCGAGAGGGAATGGCGGGATATGGAGGGGGGGGGGGGGAGGAGGGTAAGGTAAGAAGCTGTGTGTGTGTGTGTGTGTGTGTGTGTGTGTGTGTGTGTGTGTGTGTGTGAATAGGTTATTCTGTCATGTGTGCCTGTAAGTATGGAATTACCTGTCATTGTTATGTGTCATGCACTAGGAGATTGTTGTTAGACACAGTTCCCCCCCCCCCCCCCCTTCCCTCCCCCCCCCCAAAGAAAAAAAAATCAGATTAGTCACTGGACAGTACTGTTAATAGTATTCAACATAGCAATAGTTATTGATAGTAAACTGCATCATGGTTCATGACAGTGGCAAGTGTGTGTGTGTGTGTGTGTGTGTGTGTGTGTGTGTGTGTGTGTGTGTGAGAGAGAGAGAGAGAGAGAGAGAGAGAGAGAGATGATAATGATGATTAAACTCCCTCGGTGAAATTATTTTCCCTCGGTGAAAGTTTGGACATCAGAAACCGCCAGTTCACAATCTTGCCGCTGAGAGAGAGAGAGAGAGAGAGAGTAAAGTAAAGTCAAGGACTTGCAAACAAACTATGAGAGGGATAACTTGTTGGCCAAGGATCCCCCTCAGAACATGACTTCGTGCTGGTTTCCAGCAAGGGACACTCGGCTTATTGACAGACAGGCTCTTGTGTACGGCAAGGTTTGTTGACAACTTTCGCCCGAAACCCTTCTCCGGCTCAACCACAGAGCATTTGTAGTGGTCACCACTTCAAAACTAGAGAGTCCAGCGGCTTATTGTCAGAGATCACCCGGTACTGTACAACGCAGTTGTCAGTGTTACTGTGAAACGCGGGCTTTAGGTGTTTACTGAACCATGTTTTGGAGCAGTTTCGCACGTGAGGGCGCCTGTGGCCCAAAGATACAAAATACGCAGGGCCTCAAAATGCCTATATATTCCCTCTTAGCCTCAGGCGTCATAGTCACACCTACAAATGCTTCAATCTAGAAACTGTTACTACCATGAACAGACCATTCAAAGGCACGCACCTGACAGGGGTTAAAAAAAATAATCATGTCTCCTTTCTGCTCAGGCCTCACTGGAGTAATGCAGGTCTACTTTGTGTTTAGGCCAGAGAGGCAGTTCGCACAAATCGGCTTGCCTCACTTGTGTCCGACCTCTGTGCAAAAAGCCCCAGCTTGCCTCTTTTTGTGACCGCCTGGCATGCACCTTGACCGACATAAGACTAAAATCACGCTTTTCATGACAAAAATCACTACAGACTAGCACACTCGCCAAACAGGGTACCTCAAATAAACACCAAACATGACCCTACGCTTAGTTCGTGTCCTTATTCCTGCACGTTCGAAATACCCCATCTTAGTACAGCTCTTGACGCGATACAAGGTGGTTTGCACTTTGCGCGGGCGGTCGAACATTCAAATCCTACGACTGTTGTGGGCGACTGTCTCCCTCAGCGTACTAGCTGCGTATGTGAGTACGCTTTTTGTTGGCTCAGTGCCAGCATTAGAGACGCTGTCACTGTGCGGGTGTCTGAGTGAGTGGTGTGATGATGAAGACCACGAAAACAGCCCAGAACGGTCTGTGAGCATAAAAAGACCCTTTAACGTTTCCGGTTTTGACAACCGAATTTATCTGAAAACTGTCGATGACACGGATAGGAAAAATAAAACTACGAATTTCAGAAAGTGATAATTTCGCTGTGCCTTTATTCAGGGCTTAAAATCTTTCACTTTTTGGCGGAGTTTTACCTTTGGATAAAAATCCCCCCCCCCCCCCCAAAAAAAAACAACAACAAACAAACACCAAAAAACAACAACAACAAACACACACACAGAGAAAAAAAGTGTCTTCTGAAACACTTACAATCATGTCAAAAACACGCCATATTGCACAGATTTTCGTCTAATTCTAAAATGTTTCCTTACAATCATGCCAAAATGCACGGATTTTAGCCTAATTTAAACACACACACACACACACACACACACACACACACACACACACACACACACACACACACACAAATCCGGGGCTAGGAGTATGCCCCCCAGACACCCCTAGCATAACATGTCTGTCTTGCAGACACGTGCTCGTGACTTTGCCACTAAACGCGCTACACCTTTTCCACCTTTTGGACCATGGACCATTTTAAAGGTCTGAAATCTCAGCAAAAAGCCGCAAACATTGCGTGTTTTATAACTGGGACTCCTTCGACTGTGCATACTCCAGGCAACTCTGTCACAGTTGTAGAGTTTTCAGCGCTTCGGGTATCCTTATAAAACCAGAGCACGAGTTTGCCGTGACATTATTTGGCTTTTGGTCAGTGAGCGAGACGCATCGCTACAGTGTCTAGCGGTTGTTGAGTGCTGCACGATCTTTCTCGCTCAGTGTCAAAAGGCAAACTGAGCTGTGAAATCAGGCTGCCCTTGGCTTTTATTGGGGTTTCAGGGACGCTGAAAACTCAGAAACTGTGACAGAGTTGACTGTGCTTGCATGGTCGACTCTGTAAAAAAAAAATTCACACTTCAGAAAGTTTTTTGTGGGGAGCTTAGATCTTTAAGCCTTTTAAAAAAAAAAAAAAAATGGTTGTTGTTTTGTTTGTTTTGTTCAGGTCGCTTTGGAGAGCGCGAAATGCCGTTTGTAGTAATTTAATTTGGAATTTTCTCAAGCTCATCTTCCGAATCATGTATATCTAGTCTCACAGGTCGTTCTGGGCTGTTTTAGTGGTGTCAAGGGCATGCGCGCACCTGACAGGAGTTTTAAAAAATAATAAAAAAATCAATGTCTCCTTTCCGCTCAGGCCTCACTGCAGTACTGCTAGTCTACTCTCTGTTTAGGCCAGAAAGCCGCTTCGCCCAAATCCGCTTGCGTCGCGGTTACCGCTCTGCAGCACAAAAAAAGCCCCACCTTCACTGGCAGCTTGCCTCTTGTTTCGGCCCCCCTGGCATGCACCTTGGGCTACAAAGTTTTAAGAAAAAAAATCACGAAAATCACGCTTTTTTATGACAACAGTGAGCGAGACACATCGCTACAGTCAGTACAGCGTCTAGCGGTTGTTGAGTGCTGCACGATCTTTCTCCCTCAGTGTCAAAACAAAGTTTTAAAAAAAATCACGAAAATCACGCTTTTTTATGATTAAAAAAAATCACTACAGACTAGCACACTCGCCAAACAAAGTTCTCCAAAATAAACACCAAAACATGACCGCACGGTCAACTTGTGTCCTTACGCAACTGTTCCAGTTCTTCTGCGAAGCATAGTGATCTCGGATAAGGCGCGTTTAAAAGCTTTACAGCTGCACACACTTATTGGTTTGATTTCTTGTTTAAATAAAATACTCTTATTCTTCCCGTGACTAAGTAAACAATCGCCCTCATGAATCTGCATAATTTATAGAACAAGAACAAGAACCTTTATTTTACAACGGTAGAAGTTACAGGCATATTCATACCAATTTTAAAACTTGCCGTTGCTACACTACATGAGCTAATACTACTGAAAAATTAAGAAAGAAAAAAAAAAAAAAAAAAGCACACACACACACACACACACACACACACACACACACACACACACACACACACAACATCACGCATGAATCATTCGCACGCACCTATGCAGAACATAATCATAAGCGGAAATAATGTCATAATTGCTATAGAAGTGGACAAAAATGACGATGAGTTATCACGCACAGATAAGAGAACGTTATTCATATTGCTGAAAGGTGAAAGTGGGTACTTGGCGCTAAATAAAATGTAATGACGCATGTGCAGGTGAAAAGCAGTGACATAGCCATAGCAATGACAATGAGCAGCTCATGATCTGGGATACCAAAAAATTTATGAGATCCTTTTTAAACGATGAGAGTGAACTACTTGTTGTAATGAGAGTGGGCAAGCTGTTCCAAAGAGTGGCACCCGAGAATGATAAGCTAGTTTTAAATATATATCTATCCTTGGACGTGGGATAATTAGGCGTAACCTGGAGTTTGGGTAACGGGAGTCTGAAGTAGTAAAGAGATGACTGAGGTAGTGAGGAAGAAAACCATTAAGGATTTTATACATGAAAACGCCTTTATTAAAAAGAAGTTGTTTTGAAAGAGGGAGTATCTCTAGATTCCGGAGCTTCTGGTCAGTGGATAAGGAGGGGTCAGGTAGGATCAGTTTTGCTGCTCGTCGATGTAGGGAGTTGAGTCTTTTTAGGTGTACGTCACTGCTTTCATCCCATATGGTAGAGGCGTAGTCAATATGAGTCTTGATGTGGGCCGAGAACGGGTAAGCGGATCTAAAATTATAAACAGGTTCGTTTATGATATTCGTCGCAGGTTTGATTATGTGGAGTGCACACGATGGGGAGGGGGGGGGGGGGAGGGGGGTCGAGACATTGACTGTGATGCTTTATTTAACAACGGTATAAGATGTTGGTTACAATCTATAGCCATTTTTCAAACTTGCCGTTGAACACTAAACTACGAGTTACGTAAAACGTAATGGTATTATAAAAGCACAAGAGAATTAAAAGGAAACAACAACAAAAAGACAAACAAACGTAAAAGGAGATAAGAAGAATTGAGCAAAGCAATCAAGCTATGAGATACACGATTAATTGAAAACAACAACAGACCATTGGACCATGGACAATTTTAAAGATCTAAGCTCCCAACAAAAAGTTTTCCGAAGTGTGAAAATTTTTTATAGAGTCGACCGTGCAAGCACACACACACACACACACACACACACACACACACACACACACACACACACACACACACACACACACAGAGTTTGTGTTTCAACGGTAGGAATTTTTGTTTTGCACACGTGACAGTTTACAATTTGCCATCGCTAAACTACGACATCAAAAACAAACAAAAAAGAGAAAGGGCTGATCAAAACTGAACAAAAGCAGAAGATACTACCATTTATCGCAACTAAAATACCTACTAACTCAGAACTGATAAACCCGACAATACACGTGGCAAAGACGACCATGTCAGAGAGAGAGGGGTGGGGTGGGGTGGGGGGGGGGGGGTTCCCTATTCACTTCCCTATAAACTTGGACACCCTGAGCGCTGCTCCTAAGCCTCCCGTGCCATGTTTCTGCTCTGTTGACAACCCTTTCACTGCTTTGCATTGACATCAGTGTACACCGCTTTTGTGAAGACGGTGCACCACTGGGAAGGACAGCTCGGCGCAAAGATGAAAAGAATCGCCAAAAGATCTCTCTAAAATCGAAAAGGCTTGGAAACTTCTTCACACTCACGCTCGTTGAGGGCATGGGCCGTTGACAGCCTTGACACGTTTCACAGTTCAGTAAGCCGTGTGGCCACAGAACTCCGCGTTACATAATCACACCCTGAGGCTGTGTTGTCAGCACGATGGGACGAGTCGCCGCGGAGAGAGGCGAAATTCTTCTCTGGTTTTAAGTTTAAAGGAGCTCTTTCTAGCTGGAGCAGTCCACACAGTTAAAAAAAAAAGCAGTCCACACAGTTTAAAAAAGAAAAGACAAGTTGGAACAGATATGTGTACCTACTTTTGCGCTTGTGAGTTCCTTGAAGGGTCATGGAAATCTCTGTGTTCTGAGGTGGGGTGGGGCTCTGAGGCTGTTTATTAAATGAGTAGATGTTCCTTTTGGCCGTTGCGACCACTTCCTTCTTATGGTAAAGAAATAAATTGTCACTTTCTTTGGCCTGCATTGCACGCCGATCGACAAAGTCGCTTGAAAAGTAGCCACCCATCAGCGTTGTCGAGATGGTCTACAGTCTGCAACCAAATGACGTCGTCTGCTCAGTACGCGGTACGCTTCTGTTTACGTAGAACAAGATATATATGTTACAGTGAATTTGTGTAATCAGGGATTTCATGAAATCCCTAAAATTTTCAGTAAGTTCATGTAATTACTGTTTCACTCGGGGATTTCATGAAATCCCTAAAATTTCCAGGGATTTCATGAAATCCCTGATTTCAAGGGCCAGGGATTTCAGGAAATCACTGACCCATAATTTTCTTAAGCCGAACACAGGAGTGCATCCCGTTCAACTCATCTTTTGTAGGTTTTTTTTAAGGACAGACATGGTAAAGAAAGTAAACACATAGAGGTACATCTCAAACAACTCAAACATTTGAGATAATCAGTGAAAATAATAAATACATGCAAGTGTATCTGACGGAACTCTACATCTAAGACAGCCACAGTATAAAACAAAACATACAAGTTCTCACAGTAGAAGATACAAAATAAATAAAAAATGTAAGTACATTTCGCGCAACCAATATGTAAGATAGTTACAGTAAAAGAAGAAAAAAATGTGCAAGTTCATTTCGCACAACTCATACGTGTACGATGACCATAGTTGTTTTTTTTTTTAAATGATAAAACAAGCGAGTACATTTCGCGCAACTCATACATGTAAGATGTCACAGTAAAATCCATCTTCGAAAACCATGCACTAGCGTAGGACTTGGGGAGGGGTGGGTGGGGCGAGAGTATCTGTTCGTCCCCTCGTATTCTTGGTGCTGAAAATGTTGTCAGAATAATTTTATGTGTACCTCAAATACTGGAAATGACGTAATAGATCTCCTCAGGTGAAAGGTATTTATTGACTGAAATGGAATAATGAAAATCCCCGCTCCCCTGTTGTTAGAATTTTCGAGCCTCTGCCCTACCCCCCCCCCCCCACCCACACACACCCCTTCCCCTCCCCCCCCCCTTTCGTGAAGCAAATTTACTTGGTCAGGAGATAATAGTCGTTCTGCTCTTTCTCTGACCACCACCAGCAGCAGATATCACACTCTCCACGAGTTTGTAGTAGTCTTCTTTTGGAATCAGATATTTGTGGTGTGTTTGGTAGCGTGCAAATAGCTCCGCTTTGAAAGTCTCTTCCATGCTGGATTGAGACATGCTTGCAGTGGAGTGGTAGGGAGTTGTAAGTACATGTAGCAGACTGCAGTGTTAGTGTACCCTCGTGAACATGCAGTTTCACCAGTCAAAAGAAATTACTGTTTGTGTACAGAGTTGTCACATGGTGAGAATGCTGTGGTGAGCTGCTGCTAAGACTGAAATTTCAGGGTCTAGGCAATTATGAACTTGTCATCTGATCTACGAGTGATTTTTTTTTCTGCCCTACCTCTTTGCCAGCGTCCGCTGGTATACTGCGCTATATAAAAGCAATTTATTATTATTATTATTATTATTATTATTATTCACTGATGTTCCTCCCAGGTCATGGAGTGGAATCCACGGAGGGCACGAAAGCTGGGGCATTTTTAAAAAAATATTATGATTGTGCACTGATGATGATGGAGATGAGGATGATGGTAAGATGATGCTATGGAGGTCCGTGTGGTTTGGGACTGCGGGACAGGGCTGCATTCCACGCTTCCTGTCATAAATATCCCGGAGTTAACCAGGCCCTGGAACTACAGCACCTGCGGTGCCGATGTGTAATTATCCACATCATAGGATGTGTCATACATCCCGAAAGTCGCACCCGTGAAGTGGGTGAATCACGGCTGTGTGGCAACGGCCTCCACATTAGGCCCATAGCACACCTGCTCTGGGTAGGAGCCGACCTAGGTAGGAAAAATGTCTCTTGCCTCTGCTGGGACTCAAACCCGGGTCTCCCGGTCCATGGTCCGAAGTGCTAACCACTACACTGCAGGGGCCGGTACGAGTGAAATTTCAGGGTCTAGGCACCGGTTGTCTGATCTTACACAAATTCACTAAACTCAGCCAGTAAGATAGTGTAAAAACCATGACAAAAACTTAGGGATTTCATGAAATCCCTGGAAATTTTAGGGATTTCATGAAATCCCCGAGTGAAACAGTAATTACATGAACTTACTGAAAATTTCAGGGATTTCATGAAATCCCTGATTACACAAATTCACTGTAACATATATACGCCAGCCAGTCACCACAATGGTTTTAGATGCTGTATTGTGTCCCACGTGACCGATTCTGCTGCACGGATTGTGCGCATCCGATGTAAAGTTCTCCCCCAGCGTTGGTGTGTATTCCTGACAAACGTATTCAGACTTTAGGACACCCAAGGGTGTAAAGTTTGTCATTATCTCGTCTTTCTAGCTTCGTACGGCCACCCTCCACACTCCACACAGTTATCTACAACATGTTTAGCTGTCTGTTGTGGCTCAGAGAAAGCTAAAAATTAATAAGGTTGAAGTTCAGCACAGGTCGTAGCGGGACCACGCGCATCAGGCTTTGAAAAGCACTACATAATTTGACATGTGTGTGTGTGTGTGTGTGTGTGTGTGTGTGTGTGTGTGTAGGGATGGGGGTGGAGGCCCCCCCCCCCCCAAAAAAAGCGTGTCTAACAGTGTGAGAACTTCGACACTGGTGGGACAATTACACACGGAACACGTCTAAAATGTTTGTGCAGTTTGATTTCGTTTTGTGCAGCACATAATTCGTTCCGCATAAGTGCGCTCTTTTCATTCACAGCCAGTGTGTGTGTGTGTGTGTGTGTGTGTGTGTGTGTGTGTGTGTGTGTGTGTGTGTGTGGAGAGACTGTGTTTATTAATGGAATGTTAAGAAGTTCTCCGGACTTACTGTTTAAAACGGAAAACAACACCAAGAACTGGAATTGGGAAAGAAATGTGTGTGTGTGTGTGTGTGTGTGTGTGTGTGTGTGTGTGTGTGTGTGTGTGTGTGTGTGTGCCAGAGAGAGAGAGAGAGAGAGAGATTTAAATGGACATGTCTTTGTACGTACGTATGTCCCTGATGATAAATATATATATAGAGAGAGAGACAGCAATATGTTTCATACCGAAAGTACTTTGGAGTTGTCACAATCGCTTGTCCTTCTGCTGTTGTGGCACCGGCCGCTACGTGAGCTGAACAGCTAGAAAATTCCACCTTTTTCTGGGGGAAACTTGAACAGGTGAAACCGTCACACTTACAACTTCCTTCTCGGTCTCCTGCAACTGTGTGACCATCCAGATACCGGGTGAAAACCTAGAGGGTTGTGCGCAAAATTGGGAAGGAGGGCTGTGTGCAAATGTCTAAGAGAGTGCTCAGAGTGTTCAAGGACACGGACACCTGTCCTGTATGCCACCTCTATACAGCTCGCGTTTGATCTTTCGTTCCCGTCAGATACCAGTGTCAGAGTTCCATCGGGACTTTCATTTACGTTCTTTGTTGTTTGCTGGTGCAACTTTATTCAAAGCCGACTGTACCTTCGTCCGTTGTTAAACAGGTGGCATGACAGAGCGGTGGTATCACACTCGCACGGTCGAATACCCGGCTTTACGACGGGAGAGCAGTGTGCAAAACCCGGCGGACAGTGTGCAAAAATAGTTCGCGCCCTTGAGTAAGCGATAGAAAGGACAGGGGCGGGACGGGATGGGGTGGCGTGGGTATGGCACTGGGGCGGGAGGGGTAATGAGCTGTCTAGATGCTGTCAAGGGCCTCACCTCTCTT